>CM069445.1:36916009-37137031 GCA_035610835.1 Ophiura sarsii
GATGCTTTTTTCCCGTAGTTAACATTTCAATCCAATCTCTGGTTGCAATGCCATCGTGCTAATAACTTGGACTTTTACCACACCAGGACTCGAACCAGGTACCTTTCACTTATGAGATCAGTTCCTTAACCACAAGACCACGAGGAGTTGGCTGCCATGGTTGAAATTTTAATCCGTATACGGAATAAAGCCAATTTGTTTACACATTTAGTGGCAAGTATAATGATAAGTGCCCAAGTCTCATCTGTATTGAGTGAGCACTCTGTGAACCGCGCACTAGCTACGATGTTCTAATTGCATTTCAACTATGGGAAAACTATAGCCACCTGGAAGGAACCCTCTACTTATAAAGCATAGATCACTGGTCCAACTGTAATGTCGCGAAACAATAACAATTATAAAAGACACCAAAAGGAAAAGAAAACACAGAGAAGAAAACGCAAGACACGCAACTTTTTCGGCAACATAGACTTGCTTTTTTCAAGTAGAAAAATAGAACAATGTGTATACACAGAATGTACAAGATAAATGGGCCAGGGTGTTTCTTTGTTAAGATAAAGTAACACACGGCAATGACAATAGGGTATATACAAAGGAACTACAGGGAGAAGATATATATAGCTGGAGAATAGTTAACCATCATCATCATCATCATCGTCTACGCTTTCCGGCTATGTTGCCATTGCGCGCGCACTATTGTTCTCCAGGTCATACGATCATTGGTCTGTGTCAAGATTTCCGGTTTTAATTTCTTTGTTTATGTTTGCAACCCAGGTAGGCTTTGGACGTCCGACTGGTCTTTTGTGGCTCGGTTGTATTCTTTTAAAGCTTGGCGTGCTGGAGTTTCTTGTGGCAATCTATATAAATGTCCCAACTAATTTAGGTGTCTTCGTTTGATAGTTTTGCTCCATGGTTCACTATTTGTTTTCGTATATAGATCGACATTTGTCACTTTGTCAAGTTTCGTAATATTCAGAGTCCGTCTTAGTAGAGTTCTTTGGAACACATCAATTTTGTGTTCTAGTTTCATTGTTATTGTCCATAATTCACTATTGTATAGAAAAATTGAGCTTACATATGCGTTGAAAATTCTCATTTGGTGGTTATTGTTGCCCTCCTGCTTTGAAGAAATTGTTTGAGTTGATTATATGTGCTGATGGCTTGCCCTTTTCTTCTTTTTATATCCTCCTCTGTGTCAAGTAGAGATCCTAAATATTTGCATTTTTTCCAGTCTGTTGGGTCTTCCCTTGTTACTTTGTAGAGTTCTGTTTTTTCTCCATTTACGGTAAGATTTCTTTTCTTCAACTTTGATGGTACTGTTTTCTTTATTTTGGTGATTAGACCAGAGTTTGTTGTGATCCAGCTAATATCATCTGCATATTGCTGATCTATTGTCACTGATTGGTTTGGGTGTGGTGTGCAGTAAGAGTGATCTTGCAGATGTGTTGGTAAAAGATCCTTGGATACTTCCCTTGCAATGGCATAATTATGTTCTGTCTCATCTTTCTCCCTCGCTGCATGAAGTTTTTCCGATGCCCTTGTTATCATGATTATTGCGAGGATTTTCCTGATGACCGATAGAAGAATGACTGGTCTTAGGTTTTTTGGTGGTCCTTGTTTCTTTCCTGGTTTTGGTAGTGGTACAAGTATACCAATTTTTAGTGCTCTTGGATAGTCGCCTGTTTTTGATTATGATTTAGTAGATCAGCTATGCCTTGGTGTATGATCAGTGGACCATGTTTTATAAGTTCTGCTTTCAGTTGGTCGCATCCTGCACTTTTATTGTTCTTTAAGATTTTACTGCTTTCTGGACTTCACTCACAGAAAATGGTATTTTCATCTCTTTTGATTTTATTTCAGGTATTTCCTTTTCTGAGTCTATATGAAATACATCTTGAAAATATTTTGTTATAATCTCTATTTGCTCTTTGGTGTTTGAAGTAAGTCCTCTCTCTCCTTCAACTAGAAATTTCTTCTTTGGTTTACTTTGTTGTAGTTGTCTCACCGCTTGGTACATTCTGTTGGAGTCATTTTTATTTCCCTCTATTTTTTCAACCTGCTCAGTTAACCATAAATATGTCTATTTTATAAGATTGTAAATTCCTGTCAATTTAAAGTTGTTAATTTTTGTGTTTATTTTGTTTAGGCCAAGTAAAAAAATGAAGTAATTTTTCGTCCCCTCACGCATACCTTTTCATGAATTCTATAATGTTCTTTTTTCTCTCTTTATTTCATTCATAACTTTTTTTGTTAAAATATTTAATAAGCTGACATAATTGGCAATAGATTTTATTTTAGTCCAATGAGAATTTTAATGCAGGTTTTGTATTAATCAAGCCCCCAGAACCATGAAATTAAAACAATTTTACAATTACGCAATATCGTGCTGATAATGGTGATATCACATTGTTTATTAAAAAATCCACCCAAAAGTATCCTCATCCTTCTTTTTTTCAAAAGTTAGGACAAGAAACTAGATATTATTTTTATTTGGCCTTACATTGTGGTTTTTATGGAACTCTTTTTTATTGTAACTATTACAGGTGCTTGATGAACTAATGCAGCTGTGAAGTTCTGATCAGTTTTAACCAGGTTGATTTGGTATTGGAGGTATGGCTACGGACTAATTACAACCATAGCAGTTCTTGCTGAGATGCTGCCTCTTTTATCCTGCAGAATGGGCTTGAAAAGGTTTATGTACAACTCATGAGTATATCAGTGTTTACCTACAATCAAGGAAAAAAAGGTTGGCACACTTTGTCCTAATTACGGAAAAAACCTGCCCCTCTCCCCGGAGGCAATGTTGATCCGAGTCATATTATCAGAAGCCTTGGTAGTTCCCCCAACGTTGATTGATGGGGGATGGGGAAGGATATAAGAAAGGGGGAGACTTTTGCTTTCTATTAAACAGTGCTATGTCCCAAGTGTGATCTCAATTGCGAGCACAGGGATAGTTGTAATGAGTTGCGTCAAGTGTGCCAACTATTATTTTCCTTGATTGTAGATGCTATGTAGGGTGTTCCTGAATTATTTATATCGGGAAAGGTGTATTTATTTAGCTATGAATAACATTGTTATTCATAAAAGTGCTAATGATTCTAAACTGTGCATATACTTGGCTTTCTTAAGAATTTTGAATTTCAAAAATTGTACGTTTTTGACAGAAATTATGGACTCTTTTGTAAAAATGGTAGATTCCAAGTTTGGACCAAAATTACCTCTTTTGAAACTCATAAAACCATTGACCATGTTCAGCACAAAGTTCAATATGCAAGTAATTTGCTGTATCCTCTTTTAATTTCCACTACAAATTTAAAAGATATCAACTTTTTGCGATGTGTTATGAAGCAATATTTTTAATATTGTGAGGGAATTGTTCAGCTTGAGTGATTTATATTATACTTTCTTAGGTGGCAATTTTTAAGTCTGGTGTGAGCTTTCAGTTTGGTGTGAGTGAGTTTTATCAATTGAAATATGTTGAGAGTGAAAAAGAGGTTTTCACTGATTTTCAATAATGGATGAAGATATTTTGATGAAAATGACGGAGTAATATAAATAGGAAACATGTAATATGTTCCCCATTATATTGCAGGCATTAGATTTGCAATGTTGTTTTTATATTTTTGAAAATAGTAAAAATATAAAAACAACATTGCAAATCTAATGCCTACAATATAGAAACATATTATGTGTTTCCTACTTATATTACTCTGTCATTTTCATCAAAATATCTTCATTCTGATATGGCATGACATAATTGAAAATTAACGGTATAAATCACTCGGGGACACCCTGTTCCTGTATCACCCTGTACAATAGACTTTAACAGTTTTATCTAAGAAAAAATTGTTTGTTTGCCCTCTGCGACCGACCCAAAAATACGAAAATCTCGGGTCGCTATTTCTTTTAAATCTTTCTGTTGACGCCATAAAATGTCAATATTTTCTGTATAAATTGTTTCCCAAAAGTGTAGAAACAATGTTTAATAATTATATTGTTGTTTCAAGCCGCAATCCATCAATTTTAAGCCAAAGAATGTTGCTCAAAATTGGTCAAAATTTCACTTTCTATATACATTGTACATGGCCTGCCTATACATAAAATGGAAGAAATGAGAGGGGGGGAAAAGGGGGAAAAGGAGCGACCTACCGACCCTCCAAATTTTTGTCCATTAAGGGCAAACAAACAATTTATTTTCTTTGGCCTAATGACTTGTGTTAACCATAGCAGTGTTGTATACGGTGTGCAATAAGTCTGTTCCTCCCCCTAAAGAAAAAACATTTTAGCTTGTTTTAAATTGAGCTTACATAATTCAGTTGTTGATAATTTGTTAGTGGTTATTGTTTTAGATTACTAGAGATGTCACTTTCCAAATTATTTGAAGTCGTTGTCTCCATTATTGATCGATAACCTCCGAAAAATGTTTTGCCCAGTTTCTGTCCACGAGTGATGCAAAAGCCGAGGTTTGCGGTTTACATCAAAATCAACTAAATCTGCTCCTACAATTCACAGGAATATCCGATTTTATTTTTCTTTCACAAATTGTAGACTACTAATTATAGCCTGTAGCCCCAAGGCAAAAAATCAACAAATGGCGCACTACCATATAGATGATATGATCAGGGGAAGGCGGCTCTAAGGGTGGAACGGACTTTTCGCACACCGTATACCTCAACTGTGAATTATACCTGAGACCAGATTAGTTATTATGGTCTCAGATTATACAGACGTCCATGTATGACGTTAAAATGAAAATATTGATTAAACCGTCAATAGAGTATCAATTGAAATTTGTCTGATAACTGCCCGAAGAGGAGAATTTGTATTATTACATACACTTATCTTTGTATTGATGCAGGCTGTCCAGAAATGATTAGTACCTATCGATGCCCAAAAACCACTAAATTGTTTCATCATGACAATTAGAGAGATTCATTATTTTGCAATCCACTTTGACATATTGTAACCTTTCATACTCATTTTAAAACAATTTTTGTTTGTTTTTTGGCCTTTATCAAATTGATGATACACCCCATTTTGTAAGGGATGGTGATCAATTTCACCCTTTTGGCAAAGTGCAAAAATATGTGTTTGTTAAAATTGTTTGAAATAAACGAAGATATTATCTTTTTAATCTTTTGTTCCCTTCTGTCTTCTGACTGTCATTAGTTGTTGTTGTTCAAATCAATATTTTTTTTAATTTTAATTCAATTAGAAGGTTAAAATATTCGGCACTCTTAAGTGATTTCAAGCTTTGTTTATATTTGGCTAGTTTTGACTGCTAATTTTGAGGGACATTTAAATAGGTGGTGGTCTTTAAAAGTGTTTAGCAGGGCTTAAATTTATTTTTCATGGGTTTTCTGACAAAATGGTGAAATGAGATAATCCATTACAATTTCAGCTACATAAAACAGAGCTTTACCAGAAGATCCCATTCTCAGACAATAGTGCCAATTAGGCACAGGGTGCGCGAGTTGCGTCTGGATACGCCCCTGGATTTAAACTTCATGCTTGTGTTTGGATACGCCCTGGATGTCAACTCCATGCTCAAGCATGTACTGAATCTCTACTGAAGTTGTGGTTTGAAGGATTTGTCAAAACATCCTCAATTATTTTGATATGGGAGGATCCATGCAATAGTCCCCTATAATGATGGTGCCAGTTTGTGCATTTGATCAAATCTAGATGAAACATGCATATTTGTGAATTGGTCAAATTTGAATCATACTTGGACAATATTAAGCATCAACATTGACAACCTCTTACCAGAATGTGCGTTCGTTGGTGCAATCGAAGGTATTACGTGATAAAAATTTAAATAGATTATCTCTTATTAAAAATAAAAACCTAACTTGATCATCCAAAGTGAAAAATAAAATCTAATCCAATGTTAAATCATTCAAGACCACGTTATTAGCTATTCAAAGGTGCCTAAACACTTGTAAAATAGAAACAAAGCAGCAAGATCTGTAAACAAAGCACAAAATCACTCTCAAGTGTGACAAACATAAATTGAATTAGAATAAAGAAGAATCTTTAATTATTTGAAAAACCTTAACTAATGACAGTGAGAAAGAGAAGGGAACAAAAGGTTCTAGACGAGAGAATATTTTTGCTTATGTCAAACAAGTTTGACACACACATTTTTTTGTACTTTGTAAAACATTGAAATCACCATTCATTCCTCAGTATGATAAGTCAGATTTTCATGATCTAAAATTCTAATGACAGGTTATTACGATATGTGCTGATAAGGTTGAGCACTTAGCCAGTTGCTACATAAATGAAGCGAAATGATTGTGAGGATTTCATAACGGCAACGTAATAATAATAGGCTACAGCGCCTCGGAATAGGCTGCCTAGATAAACGGCGCTATATAAATTGAATATTATTATTATTATTATTATTAAATTGGATTACAAAACAATGAATCTAATATCATTGAAACTTGGGGGCACCAATGGGTACTAATCATTTTGGGACAGCCTGTTAATAATTTATGTGATGGAGCTCTTGATCTTCAGGTCACAATGGGACTAACCGAATATATTTCTGAATATAAATATGACTACAATGATCTGCCTATTCTTTGCCATGACTTTAATCATCACATCCCAGTAATAAGTGCACCTGCTTCTAAAATGAGGTAAATTGCTACCCTGTTGCAGACCCATTTTCTGTCTCATCAGTAGTTAACATTTAAAATAACCGTTAAACATTATATGTATATAATACTGCAGCTGCCATGAATTAACAATTGTTATAATCAATGTGCTAATATAATACAGGGTGAGCAGAAAGAATGGGCACTTTATTAGCGAAAGCGCTACAGAAATTCCAGGCCTGCATATTCAAAACCAATAGTGCTAGATAGACCACATATTTGGCTTTCATTAAAAAAATATTTTTTGAATTTGAACATTGCATCATAATGTTACATCAAATTAAGTTGAACCCGGTATTTTAAAGCCATTCCACGGACTGGCAATAAGACAAACAAAAAAGAAAGTTTGGTTGCCCTCCGCGACCGACCGAAAAATGGGGTCGCATTTTTAAAATATATATTTTAAAAACTCAGAAAATGTCATAATTTTTGACATATTTTGTCCCAAATATGTAGAAATAATTTCTATGAAATGTTTGAAGTCCAATTTATCAAATGTAAGTCAAAAATATTGCGTTTATACATTCCATGTATAAATTGCACTTTTTGTCGAAGCCCGGTATAGGGAAAAGAAAGAAAAAAACCTACCTACAATTTTTTCTCTCTGGAGGGCAACCAAACATTTTTGTTGTTGTTGCCTAACACATAGTATTGTTGGCTGGCTGATTCAGAGATGCTATTCACTGAAACTAGTGAAAAACTTAAAAGATCTTAAAATGACTGGAAATAAATAGAACTGAATTCAAGAACGAAAAGTGAAAGGAGGCATATCTGATGATTCAGAAAGCAAACCTCATTAGAATATTTTAAGGCATTGGCTTGATAATTCGACCATCCATCCTGTGGATTGGCTTCAAAATGTTGGGCTTTACTAAAATTAGTGTAACATGATAACGCATTGGTTTGATTCGTAAAACTCTTCTCTGGAATGAAAGCCAAATTGTAGGTCTTCATAGTGCTACCATTGCTTTTGAAAATACGTGCCTATTTCTTTTGTGACGCCTTTGAAAAAATGCCTGTTCTTTCTGACTCACTCTGTAGGCTTACTTTTCATAATATACCCCAATTTAGTGTCAAAACCTGACAGTTTACCTTGATTTGTAACTTACACATCATGTTGTGCATATCTTCTTAGGCAAACAAAAAAAAGGTTGACTTGCCCTTTCCGACCGACCCGAATTTCAGAAATCTAAGGTCGCTATTTTCTTTTTTTAAATGAAAGAAGCACACAACAATAAAGAAAGATGAAAACGTGTTTTTGAGTAGTATCTGCTTGTTTAAAAATCATAATTTTTTTTAAAAAAACAACAATTCTTTAAAACGTGTTTTTGTGTAGTATCTCCTTGTAAATTTTTTAAAAATCCAACCGTCCGACCCAGACTCTGGCACTGAAGGGCAAGTCAACTTTTGGGGGGGGGGGGGGGGGGCCTTATTTGTCTGGAAATTTCCTATATGAACGTCAACTTTGAATTCTTTCATTCTCAAATAAGAACAGGCAATTTCCTTTGATTGAGAGTTATTGGTTCTCCCATTCATATATTACTTATATTTGGGAAAACTGTGATTTTCATTTTTGTTAACTCCACTCTAAGAAGAAATGTATTCTCATTTTAGACATAATTCGGGTATTTTCAATAATTGTGTACTTATTTTAAAACAAATTTAAGAGTTTTATATTTTTTACATTCTGTTATTTCTTTCTGAATTGATTTAATAAATATGAATTATAGTTGTACAAATTCAAAGTATATTATACATGAATGTATACCAATAAAAATACAATTCACCAACATAACATGCACAACATGCAGTTTTAATGAGTTGTTTTTTCCCGGGGGGCCAGTCAAACATAATGGTGTACACATGCGTGACCAAATTTTTTCCAGAAACCCCCTAAACAAGTTTTACCCTGCAAGCAAAATTACCCCCTAAACAAGTTTTTAGCGCGCTTTCCTTGCAAATTTTGACCCCTAAACAAGTTCTTGCCAGAATATGACCCCTAAAAAAGTTTTGTCTATTCTACGAGTAACACACATGCGTTCTCAAATTGGAAATGAGACGCTCAAAAGAAATCGCAAAAATGGGGATAACATTCTTCTGGGAACGGGGAACAAAACAAGTTACCCTTTTTGATACCCTTAACACGTCACGCGCGTGACGCGTCCAACACTGAAAAAAACACCCCTTTTACGCGTTTTTTTGGTCACGCATATGTGTACATTATTATGTTTGACTGCCCTGGGCCGGGGAGTGTTTTTTATGGTCATTTTAGAGGAGAGGCTATTGCAATTGCAGAGCGGAAAAACTCAGTGTCAACTGTACCAGCAATGGGCACCAAAGGGGGGATTCAACAACACTTCACCAATAATGATATTGAAATAACTAACAAGATATGCAATAACAAAATCCAAGGAAGGGACATTTAAAAGGCAAAAGAAACACAACTGCTTCTAAACTAGTATAGCATAGACTAAAGAGGAAGGGGTTTATCTACGCTAGTCAGAGACGGTTATGTGTTGTTGTTTTTCTAACTTGTCCAATACCTTTTTAAAGAATTGTATACTATCAACATTCGGACCCCATTTGAATGCGTTGTTTTAACACACTGAAAGATCAAATGGGCCCATGGGGAGACTGGGAACAGTTGTACCACTTGGGGCACCAGACCACCCACCTCTCACAGAATTCCACAAAATTAATATACCAATATTTAATAATGATCACTTTTTACCGCGATAGTATAACTATCGAGGTTATGCCATTGTAGCTAACACCTTATAGTTGCTAGTGACCGAATGCCAATTTGCATTGCTTGGTTTTTGAAAGTTGCCAACTTCTTTGTGGCTGGACTAAGTTGCTAACTTCTTGTGACCAAAAAGTGCCAAAAATGTGATTTTTTTACCAAAAATGATTTTCACGATTTTGGAGGTAAATAATCACGTGTTTTTAGCACATTTTGGTCTATAATTCAAAAAAACAATAAAGATTTTCAAAAAAAAAAAAAAAACCATTCCTAGGGAATTGCATGAGGACTATAATAAAACTAGTATGACAAAATTTGACAAAATATATTTTGAGTTATCTTTGCAGAACCTAAAATGGGTCAAAAAACGTGTTTTTATAATTTTCTCCAAAATAGTCAATTTCATGATCATAGTTGGATTCATTGAACCCTTTTCTGCAAAAAAATGTATACTTTTATCTAGATTAAATGAATAATGAAGAATTTAGGGCAGTTTTACGGAGGCTATACGAAGGTGCACATCCCCCTTAAGTTGGGATAAGTTGGGTTAAGTAGGGCTATATTGGGCTGTGTTGGGTTAAGTTGGGATAAGTCGGGATAAGTTGGGTTAAGTTGGGTTCTATGTTGGGCTATGTTGGGTTATGTTGGGTTAAGTTGGGTTAGGTTAGGTGAAGTTAGGTTAAGTTTAAGGCTGGTCGGTACAAATTTTTCATGTCGACATGCTGATATTAATTAATTTTCATGTAAGCAGCATGGGCATATCTGTACGATTTGTGGGTAAGCTTAAATCTAAATTTTAAAGGCCTGAAAATTCACACTTAAACCACAATAATATAATTTTGAAGCAGTGGTATACACTTTAAAGTATTAATATTGACAACCTAGCAACTCAGTGAACATATGAAACATCCAAAAATTATGGACATTCCAGTGCCTATACTTGACCTAGAATAGTTTGGGCCATATCTACAAGTTACGCTTCTATTAGTTTTATTAGGTCAATGGTCAGGAGGCTATACCGCTAATGTGTGCTGACCTTTGACCTAATGAAACTAATAGATGCTTAACTTGTAGATATGGCAAACTATTCTTTTTATGGCTTGTGGCATCCATCTGAACAATTTGAGACCATTTTCATTAAAATAGGAGCATTTTGAGAATTTGACCCCTGTGCAAACAAATTGAGGCAAAATTTGACCTTTGACCTATTTTGCCCTATATCTCGGAAACTAAGCATCGGGTGGAAATACAACCATTCCCTTTTTTGCTCCTTATGGTCTTACATTTTGACCCCTATATGACCTTTGACCTTCTATAGCGGCCACCCGTACAGGCTACGACACGGCAGCAATTTAAAATATTGACTCTTAGCACCCAAGTAAACGTATCAGACCATCAAACCTTTTGTACCTTCTCAGCTGATTAAACCTTCTGGGCTCCCGGCCTATTACCTATTAGGGGGGGGGGGGGCTATGGGGCTATGTATCTTTCTCTTTTTATGTATCTTTTTCATTTTATAGGCTATTTTGGTGTATAAATGCCATTTTTTTCTGCGCCCAGCACAATTTTTCTTAAAACCTATCAATTTCAAAAACATTTACTCTGAGACTACTTCCGGACAGCAAATCTTTTCAGTGCTTGTTGGCACGATGTGTTGGGAAAACATCTATATAATCATCAACGGTCGAGAGCCACGGGTGTATACAAACATGTTAATTAGCCTGTCACAAAATCCTATTTTGTGATTAAAAAAATGTAATTTAGGCATGCTTTTCATCTCGTCTCAGCGTTCCACCAATGCTCATAAAAGAAGAATGTTTCACTGGATCATACGTTTCTGTCCAGGATGTTCTAACTTGTTCAGGCTATTAAAAGACTCACACACAAAAAACCTCCAAAAAGTATATATAAAAATGACAAATTTTCCGGCTCGCTACGCTTGCCAAACTAATATCACACAATAAAAAGAAGGGCCATCATAACATTATCATGATTATGGGCCGTTCAGATAGGGCACTAACAGAATTTGGCAAACATATCCATGAACAAAATTCCAAAGGAAAAGATATCTCCCAAAAATAGGCCTATAGGTCTATGTGACAAGTTGATTGGTTGGTTGTTTGTTTGTTGTTGTTTTTTTGGGGGGGGGGGGGGGGGGGGGGGGGGGGTTGTGTAAAAACCTACTAGTTAGCAGGGGGGTCATGTAATTTTCAGTTTCAGCTGTAGGGGGGGGGGGGGGGGGTAGGTAATTTTGAAATACGAGTCTCGAATTTGTCCCAACCCCCCTCTACGTTTATAACTTGATATTTTAAATAGAAGGCAGTGAGATATGCTTCTTCATCAAGCAATTGTATGAGTAAACTTTAACTTAAAGGTTCGGATATTGAAGAGAATTTATAACGTGATAATTAATGGCCTATAAAAATGTTTGAATTATGTATCAGCAACTTGCAAGAAATAGATTTTGAGCCGGCAAAGTTTGTTTATCTGGGCAAGGAAACGGTTGCGGCCTACACTTGTGCCGTGCCGTCATATTGCGTCATGAATTAATATGCAGCGCATGGCGCGAAAACACAATGCACGCAGCGCGCATTAAATCACTAGGCTCCCACCAGAAACACGCACAAAAATGTATCCAGTCATTGAGAGTGAGACGTTTGTCTGCGGAGAATATGTAAAATATACTCAAAAATCACCGTTTTCAGCGTTGAGGGTTGGACGTATTGTGTACACGTTGATCACAAGGTAAGCAATTTAGAGACATCAAAAATTAAACCTTTTTTATTAGTGATTTAGGGCGAAAGGGTGATTTTAAAACAACATTAAACATCGACCAAAAATATTGGAACAACGCTGTATTAATTATAAACAAAACACAAAGTGACCATATTAACTCTTTTTAGGAAGAATGGTGGCTCTGAAAAGAGCCGTTTTGAATGAAGTGGTAGCCGAATCTACCGAGAGGTGGCGTACTTAGTGTAGACTATAGGCCTTGCATGTTTTATTCCTTCAGAAAACAAATCTAGCACTCTCCATGTAGGGCACAGATGAAATGTGGCTTAAAATGAAGCTAATATATGCCTGATCAATATTTTACCTTATCCCACGTTCGTAGGACCCTAGACCTCGATTTAGGGTCAAAGGTCACATGTGTTTCAATGGGAAGTCAAAAACTAAATTTAACATGGTAAAAAAACTAGCTATTGACTATAAAAAGTATATTATATTGTTGGGATGAGTGTTTTAAACAAAAAAGTCAATCACAACTTTGATCGTAGATCAATAGTTTTTGAACTGTGACCTTTTGAAAAAGACAAGTTGGCCAAAATAGGCCATTTTGGTCATTTTTTCGCAAAATTGGCACAAAAATGACATGTTATCATCATTAAAAAAATATTTTGACTCAATGTGAATTGATAAACCATGTTATAATGTTGGTTTATAGATGAACTTTACATTAAAAGACATTTCAAAAGTCAATGGTGTCCGCATGCCATGGCAAACAGCTTTAATATCCTTCAAATTCATCGAAAATGGGTAAAATCTGAGTCAAATTTAAAGGATTTGAAGGATATTAAAGCTGGTTGCCATGGCATCAACATACCATTGATTTTTGAAATGTGTTGTAATGTAAGGTACGTCTATATACCAACATTATAACATGGTTTATCAATTCATAATGAGTCAAAATATTTTTTTAATGATGATATCATGTCATTTTTGTGCCAATTTTGCGAAAATATGACCAAAATGGTGTATTTTGGCCAACTTGTAATTTTCAAAAGGTCACAGTTCAAAAACTATTGATCTACGATCGAAGTTGTGATAAACTTTTTTGTTTAAAACACTTATCCCAACAATATAATATACTTTTTATAGTCAATAGCTCATTTTTTAGTTTGTTTACCATGTTAGATTTAGTTTTTGACTTCCCATTGAAACACATGTGACCTTTGACCCTAAATCGAGGTCTAGGGTCATAACGTGCAACCTACGAACGTGGGATAAGGTAAAATATTGATCAGGCATATATTAGCTTCATTTTAAGCCACATTTCATCTGTGCCCTATGCTAGATTGATTGATGATACAGACATACGTCCCAGTGTCTAGTGACGGCTTTGGTGCCTTCACTTACAGCGTGCTTGGCTAATTCACCTGGCAGCAGAAGACGGATAGCTGTCTGAATTTCACGGCTGCTAACGGTACGGCGTCTGTTGACTTGTGCCAGGCGGCCTGCTTCGCCAGAAATACGTTCAAAGATGTCATTTACAAAGCTGTTCATGATGCTCATGCCACGGCTGGAGATACCAGTATCGGGGTGAACCTGCTTCAGCACCTTGTAGATGTAGATTCCATAGCTTTCACGTCTACGGCGACGTCTTGGAGCACGCTTTCCCTTTCGACGAGGGCTGCCTGCTCTCTTGGAGCCTTTACCACTTCGTTGCGGACTTTTTGGAGGCATGTTGGATAGATAATGCACTAAATTATATTCAGTAATTTACGAGTAAACGCATCGTCTTAACTCGTCTCTATTTATGTGACCACAAGGATCCCAGTTAATAGTCCATAAATTAAAATAAAGCAAAACAAACCATCTACAAAACAAAGAAAAGTAAAACAAACCATCAACAAAAGAAAACTAAAACGAAACGAAACAAAAGCAAAAACCTGAAGATTTTTTTTTTTAAAAACCTAAAAATTAAACAAAAAGAGAAGCGAAAAGACCATACAAAACAGCAAAAACCCACAAAACAAAACAAAAGATATCAAAACGAACCATCTACATAACAATTCAAAACAAAACAAAGCAAAGCAAAAAAACCCAAACAAACCAAACAAAGCAAAGCAAAACAAACCATCAACAAAACAAATCAAAACGAAATAAAGCAAAGCAAAACAAAAAACACACCAACACACCCCAAAACAAACAAAACAAAAGCAAACCAAAACAAAGCATCAACAAATCAAAACGAAGCACCCCCCCCCCAAAAAAAAACCCACCACAAACAAACCCAGCACACCAACACCACACCACCACAACAACACACACACAACAACAAAAACTAAAATAAACCTATAACAAATCAAAGCAAACCAAAAGAAAAACGCAAAGCAGGGAAAACAATAAACAAAAACCCGATAAAAACAAAAACAAAACAAAACAAAAACCAACCGAAAACAAAATAAAACCAGAGCAAAAATACAACACAATTTAAAATCAATCCAAACACAAAACAAAAACAAACCAAAGACAATACAAAACATATATATATATACAAAAAAATATTTACAAACAAATGCTCCTTTTCCTTTACAAACAAGGAAACATTTTCCATAAAATTATAAAAGGATTTGGCAAAGAATTACTTAACGAAACATGTTCAGCCTAGGATCCTAAAACAGACCAATGAGAGTTGATTTCCTGCTCAGCATTAAAGTCAAGGATCCTAAAACCAACCAATGAGAGCAGGGCTGTCAACTCTCCCGCATTAGGCGGGAGTCTCCCGCATAGACACTCTTTCTCCCGCACTCCCGCATAGCATATATAAACTCCCGCCTCAAAAATAAGTCAAATAAAAAAGGGAAAGAAAAGAAAAGGGAAAGAAAAGAAAAGGGAAAGAAAAGAAAAAGGAAAGAAAAGAAAAGGGAAAGAAGAGAGGAAAGGAAAACAGATGTCTATCGGTATATTGAAAAGGCCTAGTTGCACCCACTTGGGATATCAGTGGCGTGTCCAAATGGGGGGGGGGGGGGGGGGGGGGGGGGGATGGCTGATATAATCCAGCTTGGAGGGGCATGCACCCCTTAGAAATTGACAGATAGACATTGCATGGGTTTATATATTTAATTCTATCAAATTTCAAGGCTTCAGTCGAAGGAATCGAAACCATATTCTTTACAAATATTATGAATGAGTACGTATGCAAGAATATTTATATTCGTGTGCTATGCGTGCATATGTCCAGAAATATCATTCTAAAAGCCCATTTCAAACCAAAATACACATTAATTATAGCCAGAACTGAGTATATAGGAAAAAAATTCGCGCGCTTCGCGCTCATGTTTTCCGGAAACAGGTTACCCGGAACTAAATTCATTCGGGTGGGGTTGGGATTATACTTATTCGGAGGAAATTAAGAGGTTTTTAGTAAAATTCTTTCGTCAAGCGGGGAAATCAAAAACCCAAAATAGTATGAAAAATCATGGTCGAAAAATAAATAAATAACGAACCTAAAGAGAGGGGTCATATATATAGCTTTTTGGGGAACCATTTTCATATTTCGTTCTAAAAACGCTTAGAAAAGCCCAAAAGAACCGTTCAAATACGCAAATATTTCTGCTCGCTACGCTCGCATTATATGACTTAACAGTTTCAGTTTTAATCAATCGGGAAATGTTTTTCCAAATTCATTTTGGGGGTCAGGGTTCTGACCAAATATGTCTGATTGAGTCGTGGGCCAAAGAGGTTAGGAACCAATGATCTATACTACTTAAATCAAGAAAAGATCATCAGTAAATATGCACAAATTCCTTTTTCTCGCATAGCCTATAATGAAATAGCTGTCTAACTTAGATAAAAAGCCAATATTGATTGGAAATGATGGCATTTCAATAGAAAATCGGTCAAAAGTACACACCAAATTGCCCAAATGGGTTCGAGAATTGATTTTTATCTTCAAAATTATGAGGGCGGCACATCCCCCCTCAGACTCCCTGTCCACGTTGCCTGTTCCCTGTCCACGTTAGTTACCGCGGAGGGCGGTGCTTTGCACCTCTTTGGTTACTCACAATAGTTCACTATTTCATTTTTTAACCTTGATTTTTCCCCCACCCCCTATACAAATAACCTGGCACCGCCCCTGGCTGTAGGCCTACCTTTTTGACTGTGCGATTTTGTTTGACTGTGCGATTTTTTTTTGACCGTGCGATTTTTTTTGACTCTCCCTCCCAGCGAATCCCAAAAGTTGACAGCCCTGAATGAGAGCCGACGAGTTCAAAAAACGATAAGTTTCTGTATTTATACGATACAACTAATATAAATGCTACATTTGTCTTTCGTTTTGATATTCAATCAAGGTTTTGAAATGGTCATGGGCCATCAAAATGTTTTATAACTTGATATTTTAAATATAGGAAAGTGGGGAATGCGAGTAAACTTTAGTTAAAGGTACGAAGAACGAAGAGAATAAATTGTGACAATTATCTCAAAGTAAAATGTTTGAATTGGTTTAATGCAACTTAGGAGATGGATTTTGAGTCAGAAAACGACAAATTATTCATGTTTGTTATCCGACCAAGCAAACGGTTGCTGTGTGTTAGCGTCATAATACGAAATACGCGTTGTGCTGTGTCGTCAAACTGCGTCATTAATCATATGCAGCGTATGGCGCGAAAACACCCTGTACGCAATACGCCTCATCACTAGGCTACCACCATAAACACACGCACAAAAATGTTTCCAGTCATTGAGAGTGAGACGTTTGTGTGTGAAGAATATATGTAAAATACACTCAAAAATAACCGTTTTCAGCGTTGAGGGGTGGACATATGTAAAATACACTCAAAAATCACCGTTTTCAGCGTTGAGGGGTGGACGTATTATTGTATACATGTTGATCACAAGGTAAGCTTTCTAGAGACATCAACAATAAAATCTTTTTTACTAGTGATTCAGGGAGAAAGGGTGATTTTAAAACGATGTAAACATCGACCAAAAATATTGGAACAACGCTGTGTTAATTATAAACAAAACACAAAGTGACCATATCAACTCTTTTTAGGAAGAATGGTGGCTCTGAAAAGAGCCGTTTTATATGAATTGGTAGCCGAATCTACCGAGAAGTGGTGTACTTGGTGACGGCTTTGGTGCCTTCACTTACAGCGTGCTTGGCTAATTCACCTGGCAGCAGAAGACGGACAGCTGTCTGAATTTCACGGCTGCTAACGGTACGGCGTCTGTTGACTTGTGCCAGGCGGCCTGCTTCGCCAGCAATACGTTCAAAGATGTCATTTACAAAGCTGTTCATGATGCTCATGCCACGGCTGGAGATACCAGTATTGGGGTGAACCTGCTTCAGCACCTTGTAGATGTAGATTCCATAGCTTTCACGTCTACGGCGACGTCTTGGAGCACGCTTTCCTTTACGGCGAGGGCTGCCTGCTCTCTTCGAACCTTTACCACTTCGTTGCGGACTTTTTGGAGGCATGTTGGATATATTGTGCACAAATATGTGTAAACACGCATCGTAAACTCGTCTCTATTTATATGACCGCAAAGATCCCAGTAAAAAGTGCATCGGATCTTGCGCCGGATAACTTTTAGCCAATCAAAGTACTCAGGCCGCTGATCTGACTTGTGATTGAACAATTGCAGTTGTGGCGCCAACCAAAGTATTTTGCGTGCCTCTAAAATATATATGTCGCAATAGATGAATGAATCAGATTTTGTTGGCATGCAACGTGTGTGTAAATCGCCGTAACATGATCAACCAATAAAATGACTTTGATAGTAAAATATTACGTGTGCTTATTGTTATTGGTTGATCAAAATATCGCGCCAACCAATCCGCGTGAAATCTGGATAAATTAGTTGACAGTTTTTTCCTCACAGGATCCTCCCCTCATTAGAGAGGTATAAAACCACGGTATACGGTTGATAAAATACATTGTGAGTCTAAATTCACTCCGTTTCATTTTTAAATATCATCAGTACGTAGAATCTTAGCAAAATGTCTGGACGAGGAAAAGGAGGAAAATCAAAGGGAGGAAAGTCCAGGAGTCGCTCCAGCAGAGCCGGTCTCCAGTTCCCCGTAGGTCGTGTTCACCGCTTCCTACGCAAGGGCAATTATGCAAACCGTGTCGGTGGTGGTGCCCCGGTTTACCTGGCTGCAGTGATGGAGTATCTGACGGCCGAAATTCTAGAGTTGGCCGGTAATGCAGCCCGCGATAACAAGAGAACTAGGATCAATCCACGCCATTTACAGCTTGCAGTCCGCAACGACGAAGAACTGAACCGACTCTTGAACGGAGTGACCATTGCTCAGGGAGGTGTGCTTCCAAATATACAAGCTGTCCTGCTTCCCAAGAAGACCAAGTAAACACATTCAACATTGGATATTCAAAAAACGGCTCTTTTCAGAGCCACCATATTACCAAAAAGAGTTGATTGTTTTCACTTTATTTTGCGCTACCTTATAGGCCTAATTCATGTGTGGTCAAAATCATGCCGGGATTTAGAATGATGTTTTGTTTCAATTGGTGACAACAAAAAAGGCGTTTATCTTACCTTAAATTTCCATGCACAAAACCTATAAATAATGTTGTTGACATTTTTCACTTGAATTTAATATGAAACACTTCGAGTTCATATCGGGTTCAGGCCTAGGCCTATACACTATTTTCTTTTAAATCGTCACTTCCAAATAGTATTAGTTAAGCAGACAATCAGTGCATTTTAAAATATGTATGCCTTTTGCTATAAATGTGATCTTAATGTCTGATTGTGTGATTTATTTGTATGAACAATTTGTGTTTTTGGCCGACACAACCACGAAAACAGAATCATATTATTTAACGTGTATGCAGTGAATATCATCTACACTTCATCGTGACGTCATCCGCGTTACATTTTGACCAATGATATGGCGTTAATTCTACGAGTTCTCTTATTGGATGTTCGATATTAGCAATTGACCAATCAGCTTTCTATTACACATAGTGATGAGAGTGCGATCCTCGCCAGGATCCTATATGAAAAAACAGTTTGTGTTTTCGCACAATAACCACAACTGTTTATTATTTCGCTATTTTATTTTTAGATTGAAAGTGATTTGCAGCAAACATGGGTTCTCCGAGGAAATCCCCAACAAAGAAGGCTAGGAGAGTTGCTAAACCGAGGGCTTATCCGACATCTTCTGTTATGGTGCAAGCAGCTATTGCAGCTTTGAAGGAAAGGCGCGGATCTTCTCTCGCAGCAATTAAGAAGTACATCGCCGCTAACTACAAGTGCGACATGAGCAGAATGAATATCCACATCAGAAATGCCATCCGTACTAGTGTCGCCAAGGGTACTCTTGTGCGAGTAAAGGGACAAGGAGCAAGCGGATCGTTCCGTCTGGGTGCCCGGAGAGTAGATCCAGAAAAGGCCCGGGCACGGAGAGCTGCGACCGCACAACGTAGAGCGGCAGCTGTGGCGAGAAGAAGGGCAAAGAGGGCTGCAGCTAAGGCAAAGAGAGTCGCGGCAAAGGCGAAGAGAGCAACAGCAGCAAAGGCTAAACGAGCTGCCAGAAAGAACAAGGCCAAGGCGAGAAGAAAGACGACGGCAAAGAAGACCGCCAAGCCCAAGAGGAAGGCTGTCCAAAAGAAGAAGAAAGCAGCACCTAAGAAAGCAAAGAGAGCAGCCAAGCCTAAAAGAAGATCACCAAAGAAAGCAGCTAAGAAGGCTCCCAGGAGGAAATAGATTATCCAGTCATATATAACACCCAAACGGCTCTTTTCAGAGCCACCACATTTGTAAAAGAGAAAAATATCTCAACGTCACATCGTATGATATTGATAGAGCATATTATTTTTTAAATAACTGACGATAGTGCATTCATCTTTATTTTAAACAGTCAATTTAACATTAAATAAACCCACCACAAAACAATTAAAATACAAACACAACAATCATAAGCAAATAATAAGTTTAAAAAGATCAAATAGCAACAAAAGCAAAACGAATCAAAGCAAACCAAAAATAAACACAAACACACACAAAGGATGGGGGAGGGGGGGGGCAGAGGCGACAAATAGCGCCCTTTTAATACTTTAAAAAGGGAAACATCTTCATAAATTATACTTAGCGAAGAACTATTTAACGGGAACGTTCGGCCTAGGATCCTAATAAAATTGACCAATGAGAGCTGAATTGTTGTCTAGTATTAAAGTCAAGGATTCTAAAATCAACCAATGAGGAGCCGACTTTAGCAAAACGCTAAGATTAATTCTGTATCTCATTTATATGATGCAAATAAAATGTAGTCCTAGGCCTACAATTTGTTTTTGTTTTTCGATTATTCAATAATGTTTTGAAATTGACATGAGCCATCCACAACATGTTTTATAATATAAGAGAGTGAGAAATGCTTCTTCAAGCAATTTTATGAGTAAACATATAAACTTAAGGCAAATGAAGATAATTTAACGTGACAATTATTAATCGCCTATAAAAATGTTTGAATATGTATAGCAACTTGCAGAAAATGGATTTTGAGATGGCAAACGACAAATAATTCATGTTTGTTAATCTGGGCAAGGAAATGGTTGCTTCATAATGCGGCCTACGCGTTGTACTGTGTCGTCAAGCTGCGTCATGAATTATTTATGCAGCGTATGGCGCGAAAACACAATGCACGTAGCACGCATTGAAATAATCACTAGGCTACCACTCACAGACACAACGCACAAAAAATGTTTCCGGTCAACGAGTGATACGGTTTTGTGTGCAAAGAATATGAAGAATTAATTACACTCAAAAAACCGTTTTCAGTAGTTTAGTGTTGGACGTATTGTGTTAATTGATGGTAAACAGTCCAAAGAATAAAAGTTTAGTTCTGTATCTCATTTTATATATATATAGGCCTATGATGCAAATACAATGTAGGCCTAGGACTACATTTTGTTTTCGTTTATATTCAATAATGGTTTTGAAATTTACATGTTTTATAACTTGATATTTTAAATAGAAGGCAGTGAGAATCATGCTTCTTCAAGCAATTTTATGAGTAAACTTTAACTTAAAGGTTCGGATAATGAAGAGAATTTATAACGTGATAATTAATGGCCTATAAAAATGTTTGAATTATGTATCAGCAACTTGCAGGAAATAGATTTTGAGCCGGCAAAGTTTGTTTATCTGGGCAAGGAAACGGTTGCTGCGTGTGTTTGCGTCATAATGCGGCCTACACGTTGTGCCGTGCCGTCAAATTGCGTCATGAATTAATATGCAGCGCATGGCGCGAAAACACAATGCACGCAGCGCGCATTAAATCACTAGGCTCCCACCAGAAACACACGCACAAAAATGTATCCAGTCATTGAGAGTGAGACGTTTGTCTGCGAAGAATATGTAAAATATACTCAAAAATCACCGTTTTCAGCTTTGAGGGTTGGACGTATTGTGTACACGTTGATCACAAGGTAAGCAGTTTAGAGACATCAAAAATTAAACCTTTTTTATTAGTGATTTAGGGCGAAAGGGTGATTTTAAAACAACATTAAACATCGACCAAAAATATTGGAACAACGCTGTATTAATTATAAACAAAACACAAAGTGACCATATCAACTCTTTTTAGGAAGAATGGTGGCTCTGAAAAGAGCCGTTTTGAATGAAGTGGTAGCCGAATCTACCGAGAGGTGGTGTACTTAGTGACGGCTTTGGTGCCTTCACTTACAGCGTGCTTGGCTAATTCACCTGGCAGTAGAAGACGGACAGCTGTCTGAATTTCACGACTGCTAACGGTACGGCGCCTGTTGACTTGTGCCAGGCGGCCTGCTTCGCCAGCAATACGTTCAAAGATGTCATTTACAAAGCTGTTCATGATGCTCATGCCACGGCTGGAGATACCAGTATCGGGGTGAACCTGCTTCAGCACCTTGTAGATGTAGATTCCATAGCTTTCACGTCTACGGCGACGTCTTGGAGCACGCTTTCCCTTTCGACGAGGGCTGCCTGCTCTCTTGGAGCCTTTACCACTTCGTTGCGGACTTTTTGGAGGCATGTTGGATAGATAATGCACTAAATTATATTCAGTAATTTACGAGTAAACGCATCGTCAACTCGTCTCTATTTATGTGACCGCAAGGATCCCAGTTAATAGTCCATCGGATCCTGCGCCGGATAACTTTTAGCCAATAAAAGTGCTCACGCCGTTGATGTGACTTGTGATTGGACAATTGCAGCTGTGGCGCTAAGTGAAGTACCGTATTTTGCTGGCTTCTAAAATAACTATTATCCGACTGTTATGTCCGCAGTAGATAAATATCAGATTTTTGGCGCCGTAACATGATCAACCAAAATATCGCGGCAACCAATCCGCGTCAAATTTCAAAACATTGGCGACGATTTTTCCGTCGCAGGATCCTGCCTCGGTAGGATGCTTTATAGCGAGGTATAAAACCACGGGATAGGCCTATTTTGTCATCAAAATACATTGTGAGTCTAAATTTACTCGCGTTTTGTACAGTAGAAACTTAGCAAAATGTCTGGACGAGGAAAAGGAGGAAAATCAAAGGGAGGAAAGGCCAGGAGTCGCTCCAGCAGAGCCGGTCTACAGTTCCCCGTGGGTCGTGTTCACCGCTTCTTACGCAAGGGCAATTATGCAAACCGTGTCGGTGGTGGTGCCCCTGTTTATCTGGCTGCAGTGATGGAGTATCTGACGGCTGAAATCCTAGAGTTGGCCGGTAATGCAGCCCGCGATAACAAGAGAACCAGGATCAATCCACGCCATTTACAGCTTGCAGTCCGCAACGACGAAGAACTGAACCGACTCTTGAACGGAGTGACCATTGCTCAGGGAGGTGTGCTTCCAAATATACAAGCTGTCCTGCTTCCCAAGAAGACCAAGTAAACACATTGGTTATTCAAAAAACGGCTCTTTTCAGAGCCACCATATTACCAAAAAGAGTTGATTGTTTTCACTTTTTTTTGCGCTACCTTATAGGCCTTATTCATGTGTGGTCAAAATCATGCCGGGATTTAGAATGATGTTTGTTTCAATTGGTGACAACAAAAAAAGGCGTTTATCTTACCTTAAATTTCCCGCATGCACAAAACCTATAAATAATGTTGTTGACATTTTTTACTTCAATTTAATATAAAACACTTCGAGTTCATATCGGGTTCAGGCCTAGGCCTATACACTATTTTCTTTTAAATCGTTACTTCCAAATAGTATTAGTTAAGCAGACAATCAGTGCATTTTAAAATATATATGGGCGATTCCACGGTACCACGCGTTACATTTTAGGGCGCCATTCTTTATTCTCCCCTCTATAACTGTAAAAGTAGTCTGAATGAAGTTTACATCTTTTGTATTGTAATACCCAAGACTTAAGGCTAAATCCTCATGCTAACACCAATATGAAATATCAGCTCATGTTAATGTAAGACCGCTCTGAATATCGGTAACACGCGTTACGAAAAAAGACGCACTAAAAAAAATTCCCAAATTTGTTTTGCTTGTGTATTTAAACTAACCTACCTGCAATCAATTGGTCACTACTGTGAGCAAGTACCTACCCAAGGTTTATAATACTAGAATAATAACAAGAATTTAAGTTCTCACTTTTTTGTAAATTGCAAAATAGTCGGTAACACGTGTTACGGTAACACGCGTTACATTTTGTCCATCCATAATTTACTAGCTTTATATTATTTATTTAATTTCTAAATTAAAATTAAGTTTGACTTTGACAATGGAACTAACATATAAACCATAAATAGTGATAACTAACTCTAAAAAAATTAAGGTTTTAGCACGTTTTACTGAATATGAGTTCGGTAACACGCGTTACGACATTTTGATGGCTTATAGTGAAGTGGTGGTTATGAATTTATCAAATTGTTTACTATTTTTAAATAGGGCCTAACTAGTAGGATTAAAATTATAAGTGGCATGAATTAAAATCAAATCAATTAGGAAATATTTTCAAAAAAGTGTTGCTTCGGTAACACGTGTTACCATTTTGGAAGTAAGAAAAGTTTAAAAAAATCATAGTTAACAACGGTCAATGGTTGCAATATTTTTTTCCTGAATGTTTGCATAGGCTTTGCACAACATGAATGTAAAATTAAATCTTTTGGAGCATTTTTTAGTTTTTTTGCTCCGTCACATTTTCATGGAATCGCCCATATGCCTTTTAAATGTGATCTTAATGTCTGATTGTCTGATTTATTTGTACGAACAATTTGTGTTTTGGCCGACACAACCATGAAAACAGAATCATACGTCATCCGCGTTACATGTTGACCAATGATATGGCGTTAATTCTACGAGTTCTCTTATTGGATGTTCGATATTAGCAATTGACCAATCAGCTTTCTATTACACATAGTGATGAGAGTGCGATCCTCGCCAGGATCCTATATGAAATATAAAACAGTTTGTGTTTTCGCACAATAACCACAACTGTTTATAATTTCGCTATTTTAGATTGAAAGTGATTTGCAGCAAACATGGGTTCTCCGAGGAAATCCCCAACAAAGAAGGCTATGAGAGTTGCTAAACCTAGGGCTTATCCGACATCTTCTGTTATGGTGCAAGCTGCTATTGCAGCTTTGAAGGAGAGGCGCGGATCTTCTCTCGCAGCAATTAAGAAGTCAGGCATGATTATGTTCAGGCTTTTGCCTGAATTCAGGCTATTTTGTTTTCGTTCCGTCTGGGTGCCCGGAGAGTAGATCCAGAAAAGGCCCGGGCACGGAGAGCTGCGACCGCACAACGTAGAGCGGCAGCTGTGGCGAGAAGAAGTGCAAAGAGGGCTGCAGCTAAGGCAAAGAGAGTCGCGGCAAAGGCGAAGCCTCGCAACAGCAGCAAAGGCTAAACGAGCTGCCAGAAAGAACAAGGCCAAGGCGAGAAAAAGACGACGGCAAAGAAGACCGCCAAGCCCAAGAGGAAGGCTGCCCCAAAGAAGAAGGCTGTCCAAAAGAAGAAGAAAGCAAAGAGAGCAGCCAAGCCTAAAAGAAGATCACCAAAGAAAGCAGCTAAGAAGGCTCCCAGGAGGAAATAGATTATCCAGTCATATATAACACCCAAACGGCTCTTTTCAGAGCCACCAAATTTGTAAAAGAGAAAAATATCTCAACGTTACATCGTATGATATTGATAGAGCATATAATTTTTTATTTTAAACAGTCAATTCAACATTTAATAAACCCACCACAAAACAATTGAAATACAAACACAACAATCATAATAATAAGTTTAAAAACGAATCAAAGCAAACCAAAAATAAACACAAACACACACAAAGGATGGCGGGGGGGGGGGGGGGGGGGGGGCAGAGGCGACAAATAGCGCCCTTTTACTTTAAAAAGGGAAACATTTTCATAAATTATACTTAGCGAAGAACTATTTAACGGGAATTGACCAATGAGAGCTGAATTGTTGTCCAGTATTAAAGTCAAGGATTCTAAAATCAACCAATGAGGAGCCGACTTTAGCAAAACGCTAAGATTAATTCTGTATCTCGTTTTATATGATGCAATTGGTGACAACAAAAAAGGCGTTTAGGGGAGGATGGGGCAACTGGTCCGGTTAAGCATATTTCATGATATAACAGATTAATGCTCGTGTAAATATTTATGGAATTGCTATGAAACTATCACCCATGTAACTGTTTACATATAACATACAATCAATGTTAAAAAAAGATCTAAAGAAAAGGCCAATTACCACTAACGGAAAACTTTACTTGGCACGGACCAGTTACCCCATCATTGGGGCAACTGGTCCTATATGAGTACACACCACCAAATCATATTTTGCATTCTGACATTACACGGCAGTGTTTGAAATTAAGATTGATCCCACCATATAAGTCTAAATTTAACTTATCCTAGAAAAGGTAATAAATGCTGTAAATGTATCTAAATGTTTCATAATTTTGTATTTGTAGGTTATTTCCTCCACATCAGGCCCAACATCTCTAGATTTTTCTTGAATGGTATCATTTTACACGATTTCACTGTTTCCACCAATTTAGAACTAGAATCTCTGATCTTAGGATAAAGGCAGTCTGTCGTACCTAGGATAGATATCATTGGATCGTAGCGAAAATAAATGCTGGTCACCCCCCACAAAAGTGATTGTTTTGAAGCAGAAGACATCTAGATCTTCAATAAAAACAATTATGTGGGACCATATGTTCCTACGGTTAGAATACACAGAAATCAGTGAATGACAACACGGAAACTAGGCAGTATTTTCTTTACAAACACATTTCCATATTATTTAACATGTAAAAAGGATACATGTCTTATGAAACCCATGTTTTATACAGTTTTCGTGGTTAACGTGTAAATACCAGTATGGTGTACAAAGCAAGCGTAATTTTCGACTGCACATTTATTAGATAAAACGGTATGAACCTAGTTAAATGGTTACATGTTGTGATATTCAGATGCCCCATACATATTGTCTATATATAATATACCCCCTTCTTTAATGATTTTATTTACTTCATATAATCATCATTTAGTACTTATAATAAATCATCTTGATATTTAGCCAGCTTTTCATGTTACAGGGGAAGTTAGTCAACATGACAATGATGACCCAACGGTTAATATACACAAAAAGCAGTGGATAAAATACATAAATCATGATAGTTTGTCATTGCAAATACCTTTACAGACACCATTCAAAATATAATAAATGTGTAATTCATAATACCGAGGTTTTAATCCATTCTAAAGCAATTTCATGTCATATTGTAATCCTTCAATAGCAGAAATAGTGGTATTAGACCCAAAATGTCTAAGAACTAGAAAGAATGTGAATTATTTCATATTCTATTCACATTTCAATACCGAGTCATGTTTTATTGACACTATTAACTAATTTTCAAAATTAATTTTACAATTTTGATTAAGTTTTTGCAGGCGGACCAGTTGCCCCATACCCCTTCGGACCACTTGCCCCACAAATGACTTAGCACTTTGTCGAGATGAAACATTATTCAAACACGCCTGTGACGTAATAAATTTCACGCCAAAATGTTTTAAAACATACCACCATTTGTCATAATAATCAATAACTCCAATACATTTCAGAAAAAAGGCAAAACTGCATTTTTGTTTTTAGCCATTACAAAGATTTCTGTAGCCAGCGAGTATCTTTGAATTTGCAAATATTACGGCGTTCGGGTCCTACAAGGCCCCACACCACCAAATCAGTTCCTTATTGCTTTGTGTGGTTAAGAGGTCAAGTTTGTGTTAATTTTTTTCACCTTTAGAGAAAACTCGTGTAAAATGATACCATTTAAGAAGAATCTAGAGATTTTGGGCCTGATGTGGAGGAAATAACCTACAAATGCAAAATTATGAAACATTTAGGTACATTTACAGCATTTATTACCTTTTCTAAGATGTTAAATTTAGACTTATGGTGGGGTCAATCTTAATTTCAAACACTGCCGTGTAATATCAGAATGCAAAATATGATTTGGTGGTGTGTACTCACAAGTAGACGAGTGTCTTTAGATAAAATAAGAAATGGTGTACTTTGTTATTTGCAAATTCATAAACTAATAACTCTACCAAATGAATAACCGTGATAATTATTTAAGTTGAAGCATTCTTTAAAGTGATAATATTGATCGCAAATCCAAACCACCAATGTGCCACATTAGCAATATGCGCGATTTTACGGTCATTTCAACCACAACCTATGGTTTTAATCATATTTCGGAAAGTCCCTAAGCACACTAAAATATAGCACCCATCAAATGCATTATGCACCGAGCATCTTAAGACGACTGTACTGCATGTATATATTGACTGTTGCATCTGTCAATCATATAAAGTACATTAAATATGATCTAAACCCATCTTCATCATATATCGCCCATACTATCTGTGAATTTTCAATCAGTCACTCAAGGAGGTGGCTGCAAAGATCTGGAGAATATCACATGTGTAAATACCTAAAGTTCCAAATGTTTTGGATTGTAGAAGGTAAGGATATCTGTCAAGTTTCATCAAAAGATTGTAGAAGGTAAGGATATATGTCAAGTTTCAACAAAAGTCGTATTGCATCATACATTTAGGTTGATATTATCCCATTTTTTGGAATTTGACAATTTTGCAGCCACTTTAGGAGCCATTTTGGGGGCCATTTTGGCATCCATTTTGGATTTTGAACTATTTTAACAAAGCACAAATACTGGATATGAGTTACTTGTGGTCTAATACATACATCACATCATTAAAATTATATTTTTATCATACATTTCGGTTGATATTATGCTATTTTATGGAATTTTGACCACTTTTGACAATTAATTTGGCGGCCATTTTGTTTTTAAAGTATGTTAACAAAGCGAAAATACTAGATTTGAGTTTCTAGTGGTCTAACACATACATCCCATTGTTAAAACTATACTCTGATCATACATGTTGGTTTATTATGCCAATATATGGAATGTTACCAATTTTGGAGGCCATTTTGGCGGCCATCTTGGATTTAGGTGTGTTAACAAAGCAACAGTTCTGGATATGAGTGTCTAGTGGTCTAATACATACATCCCACTATTAAAACTTTACTTTCACAATACAATTTGATTGCTATATGTCATTTTATGAGATTTGACCAGTTATGGCGACCATTTTGGACGCAATCTTGCATAACCCCTTAGCATTATGAAAATATTTTTGGTAACATCCTGATTATGTCTTAGGATCATAATAGGAAGTAAAAAAGTTGGTTTGGGGGAGTCCTGGGTGGTGCACACTGACCCTCTGTAGATACCCGACTAACTGTTGATGTCCATGGTTTTGTAAACAGTTATAGGGGAGAGTGGGGCCAGTGTACGCCATGGGCAGGTTCGCCCACTGATTCTCATCTTTACGTCCACTGGTTGAATTTGGCGAACACGCAATAGATACAGTAGTATGTTGCAAGCTTCCCACATTAACGTGACAGATCACCGTAACATGTTTGTCAACTTATCATCCAAAAACCAGTTTTGCCTCACAAAAGTGAATTTTCTTCCATTTTTCATATTGATTTTTTCCAAAGATATTCGCAAAAAGGTTTTAATGTTAACACTTTCCACGCGGCTATTAATTTTACCATTACAAAACAGAATTTTCAGAAACCTTTTCGTAATTTTCAGAGTCTATTTAAATGATTACTGAACCAATACTAGGCATGTTTGTACTTAATTAAATGCATTTCTCATGGTGATTCCAAATATAGTAATAGAATTCAATAATGTTGACATTTTTGAAACATTATGTGAAATGTTGGAATGTCGTCTGCAGCCGCCTGCCGCACGGAAAGCGTTAATCATCTTTAGGTAGGTATGGGATTGATTATGGATTTGATGCAGTTAACAACCCATCAATGTACATGTATGTGGGACATCCGTAGTATAGGTCAATTCACTTATTGTGCGCTATATGGGGCACATACGCCCTATGATGATGGGGCAGGTTCGCCTATAGAGATTTATAGTTATGATTTTGCATAATTTCAAAATTGAAATTTCCCTTTTGCAGTATAATTGTATAAAAAATAGTTATCAGGAATGGTGTAACACTAATAAAAAATAGTTATCAGGAATGGTGTAACACTAATATTAAAGGAGAATATTTCAAAATGTGGCATTTCTTATTACTTTTAAATTCTGAACGAGTATGTTCCGCAAAAGTGCCCCACCCCTATATTTTGGACCCCTACATTTTATTTTGGAATAAGATAACGAAGAATAACGAATCTATATATATGTATTGGATATTATATGGTACTTTGTGTAGGGGAAGGTGGGGTAATGGCGGACGCGGGGTAATGGCGGACAGGGCTGTATCTAAAGGCAGGTGAAAGAAGGTGGTATTTTGCCACCCTATGATGTTAGGTGCCTCTCCATTGAAATCACACAAAACCTAAATGGGATGGTTGTCTCGCAAATTCTCGCGAGAATTACAAAAATCACTTTTTGGGCAAGTTGATATTTTGGTGCATTACTTTCTCTTTGAAACTGGTATTTCTACATCAAGGAAAACAAAGTCTTATTATTTTTTTATTTAATGTATGATACCTTCTGATAAAAAAGAAATGAATTCGGAGTCTCAATGATGAGCATAATAATAAGAGAGGATGTGCCACAACATTGTACATGGATTGGGGTAATCCCGGACATGTACCGTTTCCATGGTAACCAATATGGGCGTGGTCAATTTAACATCATAAATCGGTAATAGTTGTTGACCATATAAATATGTGACATTGTTCTTTGATTTCTGCTACACTTTTAAAAAGGGTATTTTTTAACTCCCATTGAAATACTGTATTCTAATAAAAAGAGGGCTGCCATTGAAAATACGGTCCGTGATTACCCCCAGAGTGTGGGGTAATGCCGGACGACGCCATTTTTTTTATTGCGTCGTAGCTTCGAATTTCAAAATGATGAGTTGATAAAAACTTGATAAAAGGTAGAACCATCACAGTGCTTTGTGTTTACATGATTTTTATTGTTATATGACGTATTATATGTGTGTTATACCTCTCTGACAAAAGGTGTCCGCCATTACCCCACCTTCCCCTAGCCTAATTCGGAGTCTAGTGCGAACTTTCCCCGACCTATGGGCGAACCTATTATACCCCGGCGTCGGGCAAGTTCGCCATTTTGAGACGTCTTTATCATTTACTCTTGCCTTTACAGAAAGGCCTAGAGTACCGAGATCATTGTCGTATGTAGACAAGATATCAATGATCAATAAGTCCATTCAATCTTTAAAATTTGCGTCTCTAGACATCTTCAAATTAAAATGGGGCGAACACTCCCCGCTCTCCCCTAACTATGGAGTAAGGGTGTCCATTGTCCATCGAGCTTTTGGGCAGGTTTGTGTGCAATATCAAGTTGGCATTGTTGCAAAAGGGTTGCCCATCTAGCCTTCTTGTCGCGATGATGTATTTACTTTTACAGTAAAGCATTTAGGAGTTCAGAATTTCCCTATAGTAGGCCTACTCAATTTTCTTCTCAAATTCTCAATATTTGTTTTTCGTTGGAAATCAACTCATTCGGTGTTGACCATCCATGTGTCACCTGTGTCAGTGACATTAGTCCAAACATGTTTATTTCTCTTCAAATACGATAAATTTATTGCCATTTTTACCCGCAATCTATAGATGGTGTGACCGGTGACGTAGTGCCCGGCCACCCGGCAGTATGCGTGCGCACCTACAGGGAATGTGCTTTAATTCACACTTGATTGATCATTACTTACCATGCTTATAGTGCAGTAGTCATGGTCTGCATCCCTAAGCACAAATTCACAATGAGAGACAGGTACTAAAGCTGGTTGCCCGGCAGTATGCGTACGCACCATAAGGCCAAAAAAAAAAAAAGTTGACTTGCCCTTTCAGGGTCAAAGTCAGGGTCGGACGGTCGGATTTTTTTTTTTTTTTTTTTGTTGAAAATTTTTGAAAATTTACTGCACAAAAACACGTTTTAAAGATTTTTTTTTAATTTTTTTTTTTTTGATTTTTAAACAAGCAGATACTACTTAAAAACACGTTTTGATCTTTCTTTATTGTTATGTGCTTCTTTCAATTTTTTTAATTTTTTTTTTCAATCTTTTTTAATTTTTAATTTTTGAAGAAAAAAAAAAAAAAAAAAAAATAGCGACCCTAGATTTCCGAAAATTAGGGTCGGTCGGAAAGGGCAAGTCAACTTTTTTTTTTTTTTGCCTAAGGGATGTGCTTTTAAAATTGGCGCTCAGTCAGTGATGTGTGTTTTGCTTTCATATAGTATGACGTATGCAGTAGTCGTGGACTAGTACCTCTAGCATGTCTTTAGACCAGGCGCTTATCAATTTGTAAACACTACTGATGTAAACAACGGTCACCTCATCTATACATAGGCCCTACTATTAATTAAACTAGACAGATGTAATGGACACGCGAAAATCAGAATGAAAAGAAATCTGGCAATAATCACTCAGTGTTTGCACCGGGAAATATAAAGTAGGTGTAGTCAGGTGTGCACGAGTGGAGCTTTAAACTTATACCTCTTACAGGTTTATTGACTGACTTATAATCAATGTATTGTTGTGCTTCATTTAATCATGCACATTATAGGTATTGGACATCTTATTTCTTAAAAAATAGAAGCCCAAAGCAACAATAAATTGCATTGTGTGAACAGAAAATGTGCCCAAAATCGCGATAGAGCTTTTGTGAGTCCGAACACAAGTTCAAATAGATGGCCCAAATTGGGCTGCTATTTGACAGATAGGATTCATCCTGTATCTGAATCACGTTTAGAATATGGGATTTGGTTAATCTGAGGCATTGTGCAGGTAGGCCACGACTCCATCGGTTAGCTTTAAACGACTGGCGGCCATAGCTTGTATTGTCACTATAGGACATCTGGTCTTGAACATATATTGTATAGCACGGCGCTTTGTACTGTGTGCGTAAAGATCTACGGAACTAACATAGATCAGTTGATTCTAAAGTCTGGTAAACTTCACACATTATGTCTCAATGCTCAAGCAGATTCGTGTCCTACGAGCGAACATCGCAGAGCGTGCGAGTGGAAGACCTCGTGTTGTTTGGAGACAAGATGGACGTTAAGTTAAAGAACGCCAAAAAAGTGGATCCGATTTGCAGCGATGGTGGTACCATTCATTATAAACTGCAACCTGTGACCTTCGCCTATCCTGGGATCTTTCACCATTCGAAAGTGCATCTAAAAGACAGTGAGTGGTTAAACTTGATCCATCATGAGAAGGTTGACGGAGATGCCGTGGGCAAATTCTTCACAGTGTATCCGGGCATAGCGAGTGGAAGAAGGACAACGTGTGGAGTCGTTACGACTGGTGCCACTATAGAAACTGGGGAGGCGACGAAGACGACGACGATCGCTGGAAGATATATTTCGTTACAGTGGAGAAGACGGGCAAGAACGGCAACAACGTGAAGGAGATAGGACGAATAACCACGGGTCCCGAGTGCATCGGAGGCGATTGGTATTACGGACTTCGTCTGGTTGATCCTGACAGCAAGCTGGCGTTTGCCTACGTTTTTGGTGACGCGCTAGTTAACGCTGAGTTGAGTTGCGAGCATGGTGACTGGCCTGAAAGTGACTTTAACGTGCCATTAGCAAACTTTGTAATATAGTGAAGATTGTTATTCTTCTTAATGAATATCCGACTTTTCATATTATATAGCGGGATTACAATACACATGAATTCACTCGTCTGGTGATGATTTAATACCGTTCTTATACCCACAGATAAAAACAAAAGAATGTAATGGTTTCTAACGGGGTTCTAACACTGTTCTCTATAATAGAACATAATTTCTATGGTTCTCCATCGAACCAAAATATAGTTTTACAAATGTGTAAATGAACCATTTGGTTATCACAAGAACTTTTTGGGGGGTTCTTCAATATTTAATTTTTGAGGGTTCTAAATGCTTGAGGGTTATAGAGGACAAAAAGGTTCCAAGTTGAACTCCTCACACCAAACTTCAAAACTGCCGCTTAAGAAAGTATAATATAAATCACTCAAGCAGAACAATTCCATCACACCATTCAAATATTGCTTCATAAAGCATCACCAACAGACAGTTGATATCTATTAATCTTGTATGTGGAAATCAAGAAAGGACATGGCAAATTACCTGCGTATCATTTGGATTGAGCTGCGCCGAACATGTCAATGATTTTATTAGTTTCAAAAGAGGGCATTTTGGTCATACTTGGGATTCTATAATTTCTACAAAACATGTCCATAATTTCTGTCAGACAAGTCCGATTTTTAACATTCAAAATTCCTTAGAAAGCTAATGTAGATGTTAAAATCTGACTGAGACTAAGGTATTTTAGACTTAGGTATTTTAGTCTCAGGTTAAAATCATAAAGATTTTGACCAATAACAATGGCAGCTAAATAAATGCGCACCTTGCCCGATATAAATCATTAGGCCCTATGTATAGGACGATGTGTGACCCGATCAACGTTTTACTTTTCCTCAGCGAAATTGAGATTTTGGTATGAAAAGAAAGCCCACGATATTCTCTGATTTTTGCTTCTATTTTATGAATCAGCCTATACCTCAAAATTATAGAATAGTAATCACAAAGTGAGAACTTTTGGCCGAAATCGGGTCACCCCGCCTTATAAGTTATTTTAGTGTTAAGAAAACGTTTCCAAGTTTCTCTTAATATTTTACTCTTATATGAGAATAGCATCATTAACAACATAACAATTATATATAAATTAATTGATGTATTAATTGCCCTTATAATATATATATTTGTTCTTGTATTTCATGGGATTAAGAGATTAAATATCGTCGGGTTACCGTTAGATCACATTTTTGGGCAACCAAAAATTATTTACGCGATTGATTCTATCAAATAAATCCATTGGAGAACGAAATGTTGAAATATGAGGTGCCTCAAAAGCTTTTTATCTTCCGTAAACTAATTCGCAAAATAAACTGAAAACATATTTGGATAGAGAAACTTGTAGGATTATTTGGATACCAAACTTAAACAGATATGTTGCCAAAGAACAGAAGACAGTTTTCCGAACTGTAAACTGCACTTCCATATAAACATGATAAACGCGTAATAGTATCACTGATAAAACACTGTTTAAAAATTTGTTGTTGTTGAGTAATTTCTAAACAAGTTGTTTAAAACATGCTCTTTTAAACAACTGTTAGTTAACCAGTGAATCGCTCAACAGTAGTTTAAAATATGCATGTTTTAAACAATGTTGAGTAATTTCTAAACAAGTTGTTTAAAACATGCTCTTTTAAACAACTGTTACTTAACCAGTGAATCGCTCAACAGTTGTTTAAACATATTTTTGCGAAATGTTGGTTACATTTTAAACAATTATTGGTTATATTTATGAAAATCAAAGTATTTTACCAATGTTTAAAATTTAAACAATGTTGGGTAAATTGTTTTAAACAACAAATTGTTAAACAGTGTATAATGACCTTATGTAATGAATTGAAAGGAGCGAGAAAGAGAGAGGTAATGAAAAAAGGAATTCCACGGTGATTTGTTTTTAAATTTCAGATTAAAATAATCCTTTTGAACATTTTTTATTTTATTTTATTTTTAATCTTTTATTGTTTGTTACTATAATTTTACATGGTTTCATCATGTTTACATTTCATAATATCGATACATGTATAACACATTTTCATATGCTTTTCAGCATGTTTACATTGCATATCAATTTACTTTCCAGCATTTTTAGGCCTATATGCTTTTCGGCATGTTTACATTCGTAATTTTCACATTTTATGTCAAAATACATATTTTTCACATTTCATTGTTCATGCCTACAAATACATATGCTTTTCACATTTTCATATGCTTTTCAGCATGTTTTCCTTGCATATCATGTATAGCACAATTTCATATGCTTTTCAAGCATGTTTCCATTGCATATCATATAATACCCTCTATAGGGGGGGGGGGGGGGGGGGGGGTCGGATATTATCTGGAATAGCCCATTACATGTTAACACATTTTCATATGCTTTTCAGCCTTTTTACATTTTCATGTTTACATGTTTACATTCATGTTCACATGTTTACATTACATATCAGCATTTTTACAAGTTCATGTTTACATTTTTCACATTTCACATGTTTACATTACTTGCCTGTCATATGCTTTTCAGTATGATTACATTGCCTATCATGTATAGCACATTTTCATATGCTTTTCAGCATGTTTGTATATGCTTTTCATTCACATAATTTTCATAGTTTCAATCGCATGTATAACACATTTTCATATGCTTTTCAGGTTTACATTGCATACCATTACATAACACATTTCGGCATATTTACATTCATGTTCACATAATTTTTACATTTCATGTTTACATTTCATGTTTACCTTTCATGTTTACATTTCATGTTTACATTTCATGTTTACATTTCATGTTTACATTTCATGTTTACATTTCATGTTTACATTTCATGTTTACATTTCATATTAATTACATGTATAACACATTTTCATATGCTTTTCATCATGTTTACATTTTTGGCTTTTCAGCATGTTCATTTCAACATTACACGGTATATCATGTTTACAATACATAGCATCATGTTTAGATTGTTGTAAATCTTCTTTCATTTTTTAGATCAATTCTTCCAGAGTTTTCTAATTTTAAGTTCTAAATATAAGACACTTAGTAAATCAGGATGTTTTCCATATCTGTACTTACTAATAGTTGATTTGGCAACACTAATACACGTATTGACGATATTAGTGTTCTTGTTATTATCATCATGGTAGCCAAACAATACATCTTTTTGCAATATCTTTATGTTTAGATTATACTGTTGCAAAAGTATTCTTTCAGTCTCTTTCCATATTATTTTGATTTTCTTACAACTATAAAAGAAATGTTCAATGTAATCTATTTCGTTACAAGTTTCACAGATATCATTTTCTTCCTTCTTTATTTTCTTAAGAAATACTTTTGTTGGATAAATGTTGCTAATGATTTTCCAGTTCAATGTTTTTAGTCGTGGCTCTTTGATGTCTTGAACAAGTGTTTTCCAAATAATGGACCAATCGAAATTCATATTATCGAGCTTATTTTCCCAGAAATTTTGACATCTTGGTTTCAATGATATCTGTGATTGCATTGCTATTCTGTACAGTTTTGTTGTACATTTAGATAATTTAACAAAGGCTTCTCCATAATTAAAATTTACGTCATAGATATTGTTTAAAGAATCTGTAGATGTTTTCCACGTATGTGGCATTGCTTGTCTTAAAGCAATGTATTTCAACACAAAACTACCATCATTTTTAAAATGCAATTTCAGCTCCTCCATTGACTTAAATTCCCTTTTTTGGTTATACAGATCTGAGACGTACATTATACCCTTCTTTGCCCATTCCTTAAAATATAATGTTTTACCTCTACTAGTTATACATTCATTATTCCAAATAACCTGATTTCCCCACGATTCTACTTGATCTATGTTCTGGGAACATTTTGTTAAAAACCAAGCCTTAATCAAATTACTATAGAACATGGGTAACTTATATATCTTTGACTTAAACAATTCGTTCATACTTTCTAAAGTACAGTTGCATTTTAAAATATTGAGACCCAAATATGTTTCGCTTAATAAATGTAGTGGAATCATTTTCCATGTGTCTGTTTCGGGAGACATCAGCTTTTTTAACCAAGAAATCTTTAACGAATCTAAAAAATATTTAAAGTTCAGCATTTGTAGCCCACCATTTCCATAGTCATTGGATAAGGTCGCTCTCTTTACTTTTTCTGAGCCTCCCCATACAAATTTGAAAAATAAGCTATTTATTCGGTTTATAAACACTTTATAGGTAAGTCTGATATTGAACCTATATACGTAAATTTAGATGCCAAAAGACTTTTTACTATTTGTATTTTACCTACCATTGACAGATTTCTCATCGTCCAAGACCTAATTGCCTTTTCTACACAGAGAAAACGATGTACAAAATATCGCTGTTCAATTTCGGTTGTACACTTTTTCAAACAACAGATGTGTAAAAGTTATACATCGTTGTTTAAAGAAGACAACATTTTTTTAAACAGGTGTTGTTTACAGTATAAAGAACGCCGTTCACATCAATACAAAGTGATCTTGAACAACGTTGTTTACTTGTGACGTCACAAGTCACGTGTCACAATGATTCGTTTGCGATATGCTTCAAATTAATGGCCGCCGTATTTCATTCGGTAAACAAATTTCGATTTTAAATCATAATTTTAAAGATTTTGCTGACAAGATGGGGAAATACAATCAAGAAAATAATGAAATATGATGACCAAAGAACCGATATAGTTTGATGATAGACGGCGAAGATGGATATTTTTTGCAAAAATATAATTTTAATTTCGCGATTTTGCTCCACAGACAGAAGGCATCCGAATTCGACAGTTCTGCCGTTCTGTCTGTGTACTTCAACACAAGAAATTCAAGTCTTCAAATCGTGCTGGAATTTTAAACAACTACCAGTAAACAACCCTGTTTTTTTAACAACCATCATTTAAACAACCCTGCAGTTTTAAACAACCACCATTAAACAACCCTGGTTATTTAAACAGGCCAATTTCATCCATGAGGATTGAACAACTTTCTTTGAACAACCCAAGATGATTGAACAACTTTCTTTGAACAACCCAAGATGATTGAACAACTTTCTTTGAACAACCCATGAGGATTGAACAACTTTCTTTAAACAACCCTTGAAAATTGAACAACAATTTTTAAACAACACCAATGTGTAAAATCTGATTTTAAACATGTTGTTTAAAAAGTTAAACAACTAGGTGTTTAAAACTTTAAACAACCCCAGATGTTTAATATTTTGAGCAACAAGTTGCTCAGCTCACCCGTTAAACAGCAGTTGTTCAATTTTTTAAACATGTTGTTCACTTTTTTTTTTACTGTGTATTGAGTCCATTTTAGCTTCCCAGTTTACACACATCTCTTCTAATTTAATACACGGATTTACTACAACACCCAATATTTTTACATTATTGTTGGGATGAAACTTCCAATTTATACCTCCAACCTACCCCTTGCTTTCTATGTTTTCTTGACCCCATCCAAAGTGCATCGCTCTTTGTTTTGTTTAGCTGTAACCCAGAAATAACTGTAAAATTATCAAGTACATTTATGACATTATATATAGACTTTTCATCCTTTACAAAAATAGTAGTATCATCCGCAAATTGTGTTATCTTTACCTCTTTGATACCCTGATCCACATAGGGTAATTCAATTCCTCTAATTTCACTTGATTGTCTTATTTTATTGGCCATGATTTCAGCCGCTATGATAAACAATAATGGTGATAAATTACAACCTTGTCTAAGACCGTCTTCTTGTATAAAGAAGTTTGACATGTGACCATTATGAGATATACAACTTAGTGTATTACAAAACAAAGTAGTTATCCATTTTTTCATGGATTCACCAAAGTTAAAACTTTCAATAGCATATAAAATAAAATCTCTTCTTATCGTGTCAAAAGCTTTACGAAAATCAATACAAATCATATAGCACCTTCGATATTATTTTCATCGGTATATCTTAAGACATCTTCTATCAGTCGAATACTTAATGCTGCTCCGCGCTTACATAGAAAACCGTTTTGATCTGAATTTATTATAGAGGGTAATATTTTATTTATTCTTGAAGCAAGTGTTTTTGCTGCAATTTTGTAGTCTATATTCAGAAGTGTGATAGGTCTCCAATTGTCAAGATTGTTTCTCGGGAGTCCCTTTCCTTTATGAATCAAAGAAATAATACCACGTTTCTGTGAAGATGAGAGATCGTTATTTTCATATGCTTCATTGAAAGAATTAATGACCAATCGGCCTACAAGATTCCAGTGACACTTGTAAAATTCTGCTGTTAGACCATCATACCCGGGACTTTTATTGTTTGCCATTTTATCCAACGATATTTTACACTCATCTGAAGCAAGTGGCCCCTCACATGATTCTTTATTACCCTGGGATAACCTTTTCATGTTTATATCTTTAACGAAAGTTTCATAGGTATGTTTTGAACTTGTACCTGTTTTTTTATATATATTCTCGTAATATTGTACTTGCATCTTAATAAGATCATCTTGTTTTTTCACAACATTCCCATTATTGTCAATCAAATATTTCTTTTTTCTAGGTTCATAAAATATTTAGAACATTTTTCACCTTCTTCTGCCCACTGTACTTTGCTTCTGATGATTAAACCTTTCATGTAGTGATGATAAAGTAACTCATATTCCAGTTTTATTTTTTCATATTCTTCTGCAAAATTAATATTTTTGGGATCTGATACGATGTTTTCAAAAGCAATTTTCATGCATTTTTCCAGATTGCACATTTTTAATTCATTTTCTTTTTTGCTCCCTTTTGCAAACTCTACTGAAAACGTTCTAATTTTGTTTTTGCATATATCCCATAGTTGCCTTGCATTAAGAATATCTTTAAATTCCTTTGTCGTTTCATTAATGAGATTTTCAATCCCTTCATTATAATTTTCTTTTTGTAGTAGGCTATTGTTCAATTTCCAGTATCCGGGACCTTTTTCTTGTTTTTGTATCTGTAATTTCATTTCTACAGCCATATGATCGGAACCATATCCTGGAATAATTTCAATATTCTTTACAAAATTTTCCAGTACAGAAGGTATAAACCAATAATCTAAAGTTGATTTGACCTTAGACGACCTTCTACTCCACGTAAAACGTTTGTTATTTCCATGTTTTTTACGCCAAACATCTACTAGACTGAAATTATTGAGTATTTCCTCTATTTTACTGATACACCCCGCTGCATATTGTGTATTAGTACATCCACCTAATTTATCAAGAATTGGATTAAGCACAGTGTTAAAATCACCACCTAAAAGGTTTATATTTATACCGTGATCCAAGATACTTTGTTTCAGAAACTCAAAAAACCTTTTTCGGTCTTTAATCTCATTTGGAGCGTACACATTCCAAATGTTAATAGTTTCCTGTTCTATTTCTACTTTTACTCCTAGTAGTCTCCCTTCTTTGTCTGTAAAGAACTGTTGTCCCTCAATATTTCTCTGTGGGTTAATAAGAATTAATACACCTTTACTTCTATTCGTTCCGTGACTACTAAATATGTTACCATCCCATTCTTTTGACCAATCGGAAATATCAGTTTGGTTACAGTACACTTCTTGTAGTAAAGCAATATCGCATTTTTTACGTTTTATCCAATCAAAAATAATAAGGCGTTTCTTCTTATTCCGAAGGCCCGAAACATTAAAAGTAATACAACTTATCATGGGTTTTTGTTATACTTTTTGATTGATACATACTATTTACAAGGTGAAATTGTTAATTGTTTGACAATGAAAACAAAGTACTTATGGTGGTTCATAGCTTCCATCACTTTCTGGTTCAGACGAAGACGACTTGGCAGTTTCATATTCTGTCATTTGCGATTCGTGTTCGTCTTGACGTCCCTTTTTGCTTTCGTTTTGATCTATTGGTGATGTTGATATTCTTCTCTTCTTGCTACCTTTCTTTGTTTTCTTCTTCTTCTTCTTTTCGCTTACCGGGTGTTTTTTCTGAAGACTCGAAGAGGCTCCACTTAAGTGTTCTCTGATATCAGATTGTTTCTTGACCACTTTTGTGTTCTGCTCGTTTGCCGATCTTCTTTCGTTTTCTTCTTCCGTCTGCTCTTTGTCTTTGATTTGCGATTCTTTTGCGGCAGACATTAGTAGCTCTTCAACCCTCTTCAGGATTTCAGGAGATGATGGTCCTGAAGAAGGCTGCATACACTTGTCCAGTAGCTCGTGCAGAATAGCAATGGGAGCATGATTATGATCCAAGTTTGCTGCTGTTGTATCTGCTTGAAGAAGCGGTGCTGGTGGTGTTTGCATGTTTTGCTGCTGTTGCTTGCCTGTTGTTGTTATTGCTGCTGTTGTATCTGCTTGAAGAAGCGGTGCTGGTGGTGTTTGCATGTTTTGCTGCTGTTGCTTGCCCGTTGTTGTTGATTCTATTGGTGCTTCTGGTCTTTCTTTTTCATCTACACAGTCTCTAGCTATATGTCCCAGATGATGACACTTGTAACAACGTACTTGTCCTCTGCCACCTGAAGGACATTGTTGCTTTACATGACCATCTTCACCACAACCATAACACTTGGGCTTACGTTTCTCCGGACAGTCTTTATGTTGGTGTTCGTAGTTGTGACAAATTGCACAGTTGACGTGTTGTCCAGTATAGTAGAGTACTACTGGATTATCCGTCAACAGTCTGGAATCACGTGGATCAGGGATTGCCATCATCATGCTGTATCTGTCCTTCTGTTCATATATTTGAGATACATAGCAGTATCTATGACCGCTTAATAGATGTCCCCATTTTGTATCCTTTTCGTTGCCATCTCTGTTTTTGACTATATGTTTCATGACGTCTGTTTCACGCTTAGCAAAAGTGTCAACCCATTGTTCAATGTACTCTTCCGTAACGCTCTGGGGTAATTCGTGTATACTCAGTCTTATCGACCTTTTAGACTTCTTTACGTGTTGCTTCTTTGCAAAGTCATTCAGTTGATACGATTTTCCTTGAATCTGAAAGGTACCTTCCGCTAACAGGATTGCTTTGACCTCTTTAGTAGCAATGTAGACGAACCAGACCGCATTGTCATTAAAGTACTGTGTACCGAGAATATGCTCTGGTTTCACTTTTGATTCTCCATCCTTGTTTACACTCTTTAGAACGGCATCCGCGATTTCAATGTTTTTTACTCGCACATACCTGGGTATATAACTGCAAATCCATAGATCTGTATCTTTCAGTCTTTCAAGAGTATTGTCCGCTATCGCGCTTGGGTGATTAGCCATACTGAATACACCTATACAAAATGAACATTATTAATGTTGTGGACAAAATGTAAATAATGAAAGCCTTTTTACAAAAGCCACATGAATGGAATGTTACGAACCTGCAGCAAGTGATTATGGTTACACACACCTGGTGTCCTGCAAGTTGAAAACTTTATGGTATTGCGATCAAAATTGTCAGCGTGTGTGATATGAAAGGGTTCAACAAAAGAAAGTACACCACTTTGTTTATGTCATTTTGAGTAACATTCAATTTTTGTTGACCAAACAGGCTAGATAGGCATTTAGATGAATCTTTTAGGCATAATTTGATACCAAATTTTCCCCCTAACAACAAAGATAAACCACGCAAGCCGCGAGAAAATACTGTGCGTGGCACTTTGAATGGCCGGGAATGAAATGGATATTTGATGGGTTATGCCTGAGCGAGCGGGCTATTTGATTATGAACAGGTAACATGTGGTCTTTTCTTCCCGCGTATGTGTATTGAAAATGTGACTTTTGAAAAGTGACTAATTTTCTTTAAATGGTGCTATAATCATGGTTTATCTTTGTTGTTAGGGGGCAAATTTGGTATCAAATTATGTCTAAAAGATTCATCTAAATGCCTATCTAGCCTGTTTGGTCCAACAAAAAAATTTGAATGTTACTCAAAATGACATAAACAAAGTGGTATACTTTCTTTTGTTGAACCCTTTATTATAAACACATTACCAAAAGTAAGTCCCTCTCTCAACAGTTCGTCATAATATCGTAAGGCAAAAGATTTTACCAATCAAATTTAGTTAGAAATGATCCTATGACTGTTTCCTAAGTTGTTTGAAAATAAAAGATGTCCATGACTTCATGGCTGAATGAGCTCAAAAAAACTGCCCTTCTCAAAAGTCACAAAAGTTTATGAATGGCTTCTTACTAATGGAAATACACCTGTGGTTGAGTGAATATATTACTCTGTGTAATCAATTCATGATCATTTAGCCATGTAAATCCCCTTCTTGGCTCGGAGCTTAGCACGCGAGTTGTGACTTTTGAGAAGGGCAGTTGAGAGGGGGACTTACTTTTGGTGATGTGTTTATAATAATATCACACGATTTTGATCGCAATACCATAATTTCTGATAAGGGCATCAGAAAGGGGACAAGTTTGGTATCAAATATAATGTTATAAGTTTTCTCTAACCAAATAATTGAATTTGATACTGTGAAAGATTTAAAACTTATTGCTAAAAGGTATCAACACTTTGTGCACACCATGTACTTAATTGTCTTCTTGTCGGTTCCCCTCTTAAAATGATAAATCCATCCATTTCGTTTTAGAGAAGCTACATTTTGAAATATGAATTAAAAATGGCCCAAGAGAGAGACATACATAGACTTATTTCACATCCTTTTCTTTCACGATTATATAATGTACCTTGTTGTGACGTACCACTGTGGTAATAAACACACACATAAACAGATGACAATGTACTAACATTTCATTTATTATAAAAACAAATCTGCCTTAGTTCTTACTTCTCTAGTCATATAATCATATAACGTACACAATAAACATTGATTTGACTATGATCATTTTGAGCTGCTATAACAAAATAGTTAAAATAATCTTAATTTATATCAATTTGTCATCAATATTCATACAATTATGTTTAACCTTATAGAGTGTATACAATAAACCAGCCAGATCGGTATACCAATGAATTAGGGCAGCCATCATGGAGTTATAAGCCTAGCAGTGGTGGCAGCGGCAGCACAGGGCTGCCACTTACCAAAAAATTCAATTCAGTTAAAATCAGACAAAATTTGACCATTTTAGCATAAAATGGCAATTTTTGTGTGCGCTTTGAGCGCATTTTCTTACCAAATTAGGTTAAACTAGACCAAATCTGACAATTTTGGCATAAAACAGCTTAATTTTGCGCGTAAGCACACATTTTCATACAAAATTAGTTTGAATTAGACCACATTTTAGTGTAAAATGGCAAAATAATTTGCGTGCATCTTCTTTTCTTCATGCCCCCCTAAAAATAATTCTTGCCCCACTTCCCCCTCCAAATTATGATGCTGGTGCCGCCACTGTAGGCTAGTCATGTATTCAGAATGACAATTGAATTTCCTGATCCATGTACTCCGAACTGACCAAATCATATTGTTCCATAGAATACATCTTGGAGGTAGTTCAAATGAGGACATCAGATCATGACATAGTATTGCATACACTCTATACCTGTTAAACATTGATACAGGGCGAGTCTCAAACCTTGACTAAACTCACAATTTTGTTTATCAAAATCTGTGCATAAATTATCCCACCGTATTTGTTCTGATTTTAGATCTAAATATGTGATGTGAATGTGATCAAGCCAAATGAGTCAGAAGTCGGCAAATTCTGTTTTTTATTGTTTTGAATACCATTCAATTCCTAATAACTTTGAAATTGAGTGTCCATATAAAATGGGATTTCCTGCCATATGTAGCATTGCGAATATCCATTGAAATCAAGTAAACTAATTTAGTAACATTTTCGACTTTAGATTCATTTTGCTCGATCGCATCACATATTTTATTTCTAGTCAAGATTTTGATTGACTTGCCCTGTATTCCCTCCATAGAGTTACAATAATCACTAGAACATGAAGATTTTTTGAGGGCTGCACAAAGTGTGGAAGTGGGGAGCACCGCAAAAAGATAATGACACCAAACTACAACGTCAAAAAATCTGTTATTCATGATCCAATGGAATTTTCTGATCAACAGAACCTGGAGCTTCTGAGAATGTAATTCCTTTGTGCACCCTTTTTTTAAGGCCAAATAACAAAAATAATGTGTTTCACGTCCGGACTTTTTTTTAAATCAGTGAGGGCGGCCCTTACTATTTGTTATTTTTGGATTTATTTTTATTTTTCAGAAGCCAAATTACAAGCTTTTTGCAAGAATTGTTTCGATATTCGTATCACTATCTATGCCAATGAGTGTTTCTCGACATTTTTGAAAATAACAAATAAGAAAAATATTGGAGCGGCGTCAAAAATCAGTGCGGGAGGGGACGTGAAACACATAATTTTTGTTACTTGGCCTAACAATTAAATTATCAATGGAAATGTTCAGTAGTAAACTCTGAGGTGCATCATTCACGAATTACATTGCACAATACATTTCAATTATAAAAAATATGTTACTATTTACATCAGGAAGTACTGGATTAATTAATACAATATGCTCTAATCTACTTTTCAAGGTGGCAACATGTCTCCAAATCATGTTGCTAAAAAGACACACAAAATGGAAAGGTTGGCAATCAATAGAGTGTATGCAATTATACTACACCAATGCTTCCTAATTTTCTTTAAAATATACCTCTCCAAATGTTTATGTGACACAAGATCTATCGGGCCTCGAAGAGAACATATCTATTTGCAATACATCATCTGTCCAAAATGTCAGTCATTATACAGGTGTGTGGTTTGCATATTTTCAAGCTAAGCCACACCTATATATAATTGCATACACTTTATTTATCACAAATTTGGACAGCTGGTCAACAGTTGTGTGCAAAAATGAATTATAATTTCTGTAAGAAAATAAATCTTATTTCTAGCAATCAGAAAGTAAAGGCAAAAACATGGCTTTTTGTGATTTTTCCAAAAATAAAGGTTTCTTAACCCTAAACCCCGGTTTAGGGTTTTTGACTGGGATCATGATTTTCGAGGATAAAACGCCAACTAAATCTCCGGGAACTTGCTGGGATTCGATCCGGGGCCCTCCGTTCTCAAGCCCCCCCCCCCCCCCGTCCCAACCACTAAGCCATGGCCCTCAGCTACACATTCGCGCATTATACTGCGCTCACTATATAGGCTCGGTTGACTACAGGGTGAGTCAAAAATAAGTTTACCCTAATTGAAAAAATCAACAACAACATTTCTGACCACAAAATCAAGGCAAACAAAACTTGTGCCATTTCTTTGCTACCATCTGGAAAAAAAATCACGCTATTTGATGATACCGTTAAGTAAATATGACTATTTCTGTACAGGAGCTGTTTTTTCACTAAGGCTTTATTAAAAAAATCATTTGTCTCAAAGCTCCCGCGCACGTTAGTTAATTGGTGCGCATTAGAAAAAAATATAAAAATTTTTATTTATTTTTTTTCCAAAAAAATAATTTAAAAAAATCACAGATTTTTCAAATTTTCATTGTCCGAATACAAAAAAAATGCCAAAATTTCACAGATTTTTCATTGATCACATCTTTTTACAAAAATACAAAAGTTCACTTTTACTAGGATTTCAATATTTTATATTTATAAAAAAAAATTAAAAAAAAACTTCAAAAAAATCGCATTCCGCATTAGGTTTTGAAAAACTGAAGAGCTTTGAGACAAAAGATTTTTTTAATATAGCCTAAAAACACGGTTTTTAATTTCAAGCTTAACGAGCTTAATAATGTTTACTAGGATTATGATGTAAAGCATTACACATCTTGTTTATTAAAAGAATTAAGTAGACAATAGACTTGTTCAAAATTGTCTCCTAATAGATTAAAACAATAGACAGCTTTAAGGCCTATTTATGACACAATTACCACACTTTAATCATTTCATAACAAAGGAATTGATCCTTTCGCTGTCGGTATTGTAATTTTTTATTGGTCGTATCTTATGAAATATAATGGTTAAGATCTGGAAGCGTGTTCGGACGTTAAATTGGTCACTTTTATTCAAAACAGCGTAAAATAAGTTTCCCTCAACCAATCTAAACCAGATAAAATTCATATTAAAGCTAATTGATTTGTCTTTATACCGTAGTAAATTGTTTTGAAAACAAACAAATACTTTTTTCTAAAAAAAAAAATCGCTGAAGTTGAGTAAACTTTTTTTTGACTCACCCTGTACATCATCGAAGACCGACGACGCATGCGTTTGGAGAGGGACTTAGGATTAGGATTAGCATTATTTAGCACTCAGGGGGGGGGGGGGGGGGGGGGGTTAGGGTTAATAAACTTCTATATTACAGAAGTGTAAACGGTTTTGTCAAATGATCTGGGTCACTGCCACCTTAAAAGGGGGGGGGGGGGGGGGGGTTAACCCCCAAAATATGAAATTTATCAAACACTAACTTTTGAACTATTAATGTATATAAAAGTGTACATTTTTGGAAAGGAAATGAGTCAGTGGATCCATTTATGGTATCAAATTTAGCAAAATCAATTTTTAGTAAAAAAATCCAAAATTGCACCAAATCAAAATGCATTTGAGGTGAAAAAAATAATCACTTTTTGGTCCAAAATTAAAAACTACAATTTGTTATGTTAAAACGAAAATGAATATTTTAATATACATCAAATCCATAATTCACAAGTTACAGCGCTTGATAAATTTCATATATTTGTTGGTTAACACCCCCTTAAGGCCCTTGAATCTCAATTGCCAGATTGTCATCCCCCTTTTCTCAGCATATAATGAGGCAATTATATCATTATTCAATATACTTAAAAACTTTTAAGGTTTCAGTATTTCAGTATTTTCTATGAACACTTTGAATGTATACATTGACCAAGCGAACGAATGATACATTGCAAGGGCTCAACACATTTCACAAACTTATTTGGTACTATTTTAATACTTATTTGTCCAATTTCTTACTATTTTACTTGGCAACACCAACATATTAACAATCATAAACAGGAAATGGGAAACTGGGAATCCAGTTTCAAGGGCCAATGTGATTACAATACATGTGTTATGTTGATCACTCTATTTCACTTAACTATTTACATGAAACAATGCAAAATATATAAATTCTCTAGAAAAGTGTGAAATGACTATACTCTATTTGGCTTCCTCTGGAAAGTGACGTAACTTAACAGACGCAGCTCTTACGCACGTGTATGTATCTTCTGTCTTTCAACGCTCGTGTGTATACGCCATCGCCTCGAGTAGGCGTGCGCTTTATGTGCTGCAATTAGTACAATACGGGTTCACCACTGTCTCGTGATGGGCAATTAGACTATAGAACATATCTATCTTAAATACAATGTTCTTTTCAAACACACTTGTGAAACTATTGCAACTATACAGAGTGAATCCACAAAAATTGTGCACATATTGAATTGGTCCTTTGAACTTGATGTGTGCATTGAACCATGAAATTGTTGTTGATTCTATGAAGCGTATTTAATCAACTGAAAATTAAGAAAATGTGACAAGTTTTGTAAGCTGACTTCCCTTTTTCACCATTCCAATGGGATTTACCCAGTGAACACATGTGGCATGATGAAATGGTGAGTGTTCACTTCAATTTCTGCCTGACCACGACATATTTCAAATTCAGAGGTCAGTTATACCATACCAGCGTCATGTGTCTACCAGTTAGTCTTATTGTGGCAAACTTTACATGGAAGCGTCCGAGCATAAAGACATTTCTTCAGCTCCGTATCCTCCAAGAATATGGCTATGATATGGAGATGACACGTTTGTTGTTATCAAAACTGAACACGTATAAGGTTTCACTGATCACATCAACGGTATTACTCCGCATACCCAATTCACCAACAATCCGGAGAAAGATTGCTAGCTTTCGTTCCTGGACACTTTTTTAGTCACCAGACACAAAAATGGCTCGTTTTCCATAAGCGTATACAGACAACCGACTCACACGGATCAATACTGATCGCTTGATTCTCACCATCTGCTGGAACATAAGCTTAAGTGTCATCAGACCCGTCTTGCACCAAGTGGAAACAATTGTAATGAACTATGACGACAAAAAAGAAGAACTAAATCACATCAAATTGTGGCTATGAGGAATGGACCTAATCTAACCAATCTGCCATTAACATTAACAAATAACGAGCCATACCCCAAACATTGAGAACGTAAAGGTTCTCTGTATGGAAGATCAGGGAGGCCACCTTCATCAAGAAAAAAACTAGCCCCAACTTTAAACTGAGATAGGGTCTGTGACAGATTCCGAATCTTTATGACTCCTTGCTGAAAACATCAACAGCGCCCTCTTTTAGCAACACCAGAGGAGGAAGTGAGTCAACAATTAATCGCAAATCATTTTCCACCTGCTGACGACGGAGTATGGTTACTCTGAAAATTTCAAAAATATGAGTGTTGAAGATAGTTTTAAATCTTCATCTAGATTAAATACACTTTATAAAAACAGTAACAATTTCATGGATTAATGCACACATCAAGGTCAAAGGGCCGTTTCAATCCGTGCACAATTTCTTTTTTATTCACCCTGTATGTACTGCATCATATTGTGTCCTTTCATATTGTATACTATAGTCCCAACAGAGGGGCTTGTAGACATTTTCATCTAGGTACAAGAAATCCAATTCTATGATTGTATGCAAAAGATTCCTTTACTTGTTGATAAATTTGTCATTTTGGCAAGACTATTGATTGACCATGTAACAGTAAACATAAGAACATTACACTTGACTCAAAATGTTGAGCGTATCTTAGATATAACTGATATTTGACTATAAAACTAATATATATGTGGCTTTAATTCATGCTATTTTTGATTTTTGAAATCATTAAGTCCCCACCCCCCAAATGTCTTTGAATCAAACATTCCTTTGCCTCAGTCTTATTTACAGGTGAATTCTCAACAACAACAAAAAAATCTATATTATTATTAATAAATTTGTCATTTTGGCAAGACAGCTTGCATAGTAATCATATTGATTGACCATGTAACAGTATACATAAAAACATTACACTTGCCTCAAAATGTTGAGCGTATCTTAGACATGACTGATATTTGATGACCAACTTCCCTTCCTGAGGCTAATGATACATTTTAAGAATATCATTTATGAAAGTGTCTACACCTCACTTCTCAGTAAAGCCAATACTTCATAAAGGCTTCAGCCTTTTACTATCAATCAATGATGCAGTACGTTCACAATCTTGAGGAAGTGAAATGGACACAAGATTTCTTAACAACGGATATCTTCTAGAAACAACAAGCTCTATATAGATAGTAACCCTAACCATGCCAAATCCAACACAATCCATCAGAATTGCTGCACCGGTGTGGCCCCTACAAAAACGGGAAGGACTATATTCTATAGGCTCTGAAAAGCTATTTAGCGAGATGCACATGGGCTCCGACTGCGGTGGCCCAGGTTTGATCCCCAGGGGCGCCACACCTCATTTTTTGACAATATTTGGGCCATATTTCCTTGGGTTAGGTTTATATTTTACTGAGTGAAATCAAAACTTAATGAAAACATATATAAGAGAACATTTTCTCAGCCATCACAAGGGCCTTTGTACATTTACTAAGAGAATGACTGGTTGATTATAATTTTGTCACCTATACCTTGTAGAAAAAACACACCACAATTGAAATGATATAGTAGCTTTTTACGCCACTAATACTATGGTATTCCATCCTATCCAAAGGGTAAATTCTCATTGAGAACAATGGTGAAGTAATTCTGCCAGTGGGTACATTGTTATTAATACAGAAACATATAATTTAAGGATTTGGCATGATATGAGGGAAACCTTGCCCACATTTGTATCAACAAAAAAACATGCCCCAATCTTTACCGTTTTGTTGTACAAAACTTGGGACAAAGGTACACGCAACAAACTAGTTAACATTTACCACAGCTAATGCACCTGACAGAGCAAAGATACTCAAATTCACCGTATTATTGTAAAGGCATAGTCCGATATTAAAATAACTACTAACCCTAACCAGCCAGGCTATGTTTTTGTGTGGAAACCGGGGGAGGGGGACAAAGAATGATTTTTCTTACCCAACAAATCGCCGCGAAACCTTTGGGATTCGACCTCCGGAGCCTCAGATCACCACGCAGCATCACTAACCACTCAGCTAACCCGCCAATACTTGCCTGGGCAGCGATTTTGTACCCACATATCAGCTCGGATGATGACGTCATCGAATGGAATGCTGTAGCATGCGCATGGACATTGTTTTTGCCGTAGTGAATCATACAGGGTGTCCCAAAAGTCTATACACGACTTTGAAGCTTTGTATTTCACAAAATATAAGTCGTATTGAAAATATGAATACATATTTAGAAAGAGGGGATGTGGGAAATAATGTTGATATTGGAGTAACATCTGTTTGTAATGCAACCCTAAAAGTAAAATATGTATTACTGCAAAAATGTAATTTTATACTTCGGAGGGAAAAAGTTCATAAATCTATACCTATTGAAATTAACCAAAAGACGGGTAGAGTTGGTTACACGGAAAGTGATCCGTCAATTGTAATATTTAAAATTTTACATTACAGTGATCCCATCATAATAACAAACTATATCACACATAATTATTGTTTCTATAGTGAAATCTAGTTTAAATGTTTTCCATTTAATCAGAGACGTGTGCTAATGCAAATCCACAGACCTAAAAATGTAACAGAAAAGTGAACACACACATCACACAGCTGTCAAACATGTTAAGATTTAAACTTACCGGATTATTTTAATGTTGCTTGAACGTCTAAGGCTGTTTTACCCATTTAGAATATGTTCCTGTGTTCAAAAATGTATCTACCAACTTCAGAATGGATATTTTTCCTGGTGCGCGATTCACTTTGAAATGTTTTCTGAACTTTTGTTGAGTAAGTTGAACTGAATTTGTTTCAGCGTAGAACCATACAATTTGTATTAGCTTTATCTATGCTGTAAACCATCTTGAATGAAGACTTTTGCCGTGCAATGTTGTCTACTACGCCTATTTATGTTGTGAGTGACCGAGTTTGGTAATAACATTAATGTTGCAAGGTAAACAGTGAACTGTGACAAATGCGCAACGTTGCTTTCAGAACGTTAATGTATGCGCACATGATTTTGGCAACAATGTGTGGTACTTGGTATATGGGTGGGTCTGGCACACGGCCAAAAACTTTCAACCAGTTTTATTATGTTGTGGGTTCACCAATAGTGTTGTGTTTGGTATCAAAATGATTTCCCAACTCTCGTCTATCAAAATATGGTTAAATTTATACCATATGATTTATATTTTATGAGATATGACTCTTCAAAAACGTGCATAGACTTTTGGGACACCCTGTAGGTTCTAGGTTAGGGTTAATTAAGGAATTAATTGACTGGTGATTTGCAAAACAAAACACTTACTATCAAGACTAACTGGCTGCATATAATTCATTATAAAATTAAATGTTTTATATCTTCTCAGATTGGCAGTATAGAGTATACAAACGTGCCAATATATCTACTATACACTGTACAATTGACTTATGTACAAGTTATCGCTCTCCTTCAAATGAATACATTGTCCATATGGCAATCTTCATAAGACAAGGACATTATTATCATAATTCAGATTCATTTTTGGATCTAATCCATTTGACACAAAATGAACCACTGCAGACTAATCATTATGTGCCTGTATTATTTAGAGAATAAAACATAGTTCTTAGCTGTTTTGCTATAGACGATGGTCTTATAATGTATAGGCTGTACCATATTTGGAGTCGTGTATGGTCGCCGCAGGCGGCCATACACGACGACACAAATATGGTACAGCCTATACATTATAAGACCATCGTCTATAGCAAAACAGCTAAGAACTATGTTTTATTCTCATTCTTATTTAGTTTATTGGTTATTTTGAACTTTTATCATAAAAAACCGCAGTTTGTTAGATTTATTTTAAACAAACAACAACAAATTTCCCCCTTTATAAAATCGGCGAATCCAGCCAGCTGTTTTCCAACATCCTGCTTCAAATTAATCGCGTTCTTTAGCACACGCGCACCTGTCATCGCTGCGTTATACCCACAACGCACACGGCGGCGACTTTGTGTAGGGCACGCTAACGCGATGACGCGTTGATCATACGCGCTGAAGGTATTATTTTTCGAATGAATTAAACCCCGCCCCAAACCGTGCACCATTGTCTCATAATGCATGGGCGTGTCGGCTGAAAATCAGCCAAAAACCAATCAAATTGCCTGCTGACATCTCAAACCACACCCACTATATAAGAATATTTAACCTTCTTTGTTTAAAGAATGAAAACAGATATATTGCCACCACTGTATAACGATGGACCTACGGCACATATTCTCCTGGCCATAGTCCGACATACGCGGGCGCACTGCTTTGAAAACTCACAAAATGCCGCTAACCAATCAGAGCTGTGAGGTCGAGCTTACGTATTGCGCACCACGGATGTCCGTTGCAGCGTTACTGACATCACTTTGATATTGTCTGACACATTCACAGTATCAAATATTACACAGGACTACACACCCCTAAAAAAGAAAAAGGGTATACATGAAAGTGTTAATACTGCCCTTTTTACGTGATGTCATTGCCTTAAAAAGCAAAAAATAGACTATAGATGTGTTAATAGAACCATGGACCTGCCATGATAGAACCCACCTTACATTACGCTTACTTGTGACAGTGGTATACCAATTAAACTACTAAATTGAATATAACTGAATAATCTTAGTCAACCAGTAGCAGTCAAAATGATAAAATAAGTAAGTCAATACTAAAACACATTTTTTGCAAGTGTTATATGTTGCATCCAACACTGTTCAACCTCGAAAAGCAATTGACCCATTGGGGTGGGTCTTGTGAAAAATATCTCGAAACAACTTAAATTGCTTGTTCTGATACCTGTGACAGTTGAACATGGTGGAGTCATCCACTCTGGTCAGTAATGCTTGGTCTAATTACCACTCAAATAAATTCTACTTCTCGTTCAGAATAAGACTGGGCAATTCAATGACTGCAGATCCATTTATTATATGACCCATTAATTGCCTACTGAAGATCAACAATGTTGGTCTGAACATAGCACTTGTAATAAAGTTTCAGTAATTGACTACAACTTCAATTTTCTAAACTGAGTATTGGCCAATGCTCATTTACAGGCAACCAAATAATTAATAATAATAGTAATCTAAAAAAGTAAACAACATCATACATCGGCAAGATGAGATACAAGTGTATTGATTTTCAACTTAAGTCTCCGACATCCACCGTTGTCAAGAAAACATTATCACTACCTTGGCTATTGCTATTCGAATCTAGGCTATCTGCGGACTCCTGTTTGAGTGATGTAAGCTTGGGTACTTTATCCTCTGTGATCGAGTCAGGGTTTCCGATGTAAGGGGATGAAAGCTTGGGTACTTTATCCTCTGTGGTCGAGTCAGGGGTTCCGACGTAAGGGGGTACCGTTGCCAAGGCGGAGTTCTCATCACGACCTACTTCACACATCTGTAGGGGAGGGAACATAGAATAACAGCATTTTTAGTGTTTTGTATAATGTATTGACAAAATTCTTCGCTTTGCATAAAAATATTATAAAGCCATTTTAAAATTCAGCACAAACATCACTCAAGCTGTCATAACTATAGGAATTGGAATTTCAAATAGGTTTACCATCACAGCCATCAAACTTAAGCCTTCCTGAGGCACCCCCGGGTTAAATTCTGTGTCAACTCACATGTGGGCTCATTCTCTAGTGAACACATCAGTCATGGGTGTAACTCTATGCAGTGGTGTTTGAACCAGCACCATTGAGGAATGTCAGCCCTAGTAAGGAAATGCTAACCCTATGACTACAATATATGTCAGAGACAACCCTTAACTTTTGGTGATATGGTTCATAGTAAGAAGCCACATATTCTTATATTGTCTATTACGGTACTTGTTTGTTGACAAATCCAAGAAAGTATCAATGACATAAAATTATATGGTCGCATGTCATAAGGTGGGCATGCTAAAAGGGTGGCGGTGTTACATTTTTCAGAATGGTTTCGTCATTAAAATCTTATAGCATCACAACCCCTTGGCATATTGAAGTGGTTGATGCATCATTTTAAAACTGAGAGATGGGTCTATAACAGTGTGAAATCTCACTGAAATAGGAATTTAAATAACAGAGTAACATCAGTTTAAATATGAAAAAGTAGGGGTGGCGGCTCAGGTGGTGGTGGCTCAGGTGGTGGTGCGCAATGTATTAGCATAGGGAAATACAAGATTTTCGTAGTGTTGATTTAAATAAATTGGTGTATTTTCGTAACCCCTTGTCAGATCAACCTCATCAATATCTCATTTTAAAGATAACTTTGTAATAAATACAAATTCCTTTAAAAAGAATAATGATTGCCATATACCAACCCATTAGGGCATGCTGAATTTCTGTTATCTCTGATTTATAGGGATGGTAATTAATTAATCATGTGTTATCATGGTTTAACCTGTTTTAAAGATACATTCAATCATGTAGGACCTGTTTAGTAATGCTTTAAAGAAATGCTAGAGCATTTTAAAGTAAGATACCTTTGGATAAATAATACATATCAAAAGAAGATGTTATGTACTGAACGTGTGGTCTGTCTCAGGCTGCGCGCACCTGCGCTTAACCACAGTGACTGTGTAGTGTGCATTAAAGGAATGGTGGCTTTAACTTTAAAGGCATATTATGTGATCTTTTCCAAGGAGCGCCCTCTATTCATGATTTTTTTTAGACAGTAGATTTTCTTGCAGATTTACATTTCTGATCATAAATCTTAAATATATTCTGAGTTACAGAGCGATACGATTCCTAATTACTTCAAATTCATGGTTTAGAGTGAATTTAGAGTGAAAAATAAGTTGTCGCGCAGACCTGACAGTTTATTCTCACTCTTTAAACCATGATTTTGAAGTAATTAGGAATCGTATCGCTCTGTAACTCAGAATATATTTATGATCAGAAATGTAAATCTGCAAGAAAATCTACTTTCTAAAAAAATCATGAATAGAGGGCGCCCCCTGGAAACGATCACATAATATGCCTTTAAATATGGTAATGCCATTACACAATCTGTCATCACAATGTTCACGATCCCAGGCTTACTTTTGATGCCATTTTGACATATCAAACTGGGCTAGCAAATGTCACTGAAATTTATAATTGTATCAATGAAATAAATTGACCAACCAATCACAAAGTTTGCTAATACTGTAATATTTATTTATATAATCCAACGTTTTAAAATAATGCAACATAATATTTTGATTTTTGATACATAAAATATTTGAACAATTTGTCCAAAGGACAGACAATGGACATTTTTTATCTTTTATAATTAAATAACAATGACATCATCGTAACCTTTACAGCAGCATTTATGCCAACAAAGTTGGAAACATGAAACATAATACAGAGTTTAATGTCAAGCCAATAATGTATCAAAGGATACTGCAATTATTATAGAATACAAATATGTTATTACATAATATGACAATAAGGCAAAAAAAAGAGAGTGTTATGTTGTCCTCGACCGCTTGCTCGTCAGATTTAGATTTTTTCTTCTTCAGATTTGAAAAAAAAATTAACAATTTAAATAGCATTGAATATTAAACTAAATGTTTATAACATGTGACGTGTTCTACCGAAACCAGACACAATTGGGCAAGATATCAAAATTGAGTTAGTAATTGATTATTAAAGTAGAGATCTTTAGCTTTACAATGGTACTTTTTTTTTTAATCGGACTTCCCAAAGCGGAGTTAAATCATTTTCAAGTTCGTCTTTATGAAAACTCCAAACTCAGATATCATCCTTTAAAGATGTACTTACAATGTACTTACAATGTACTTAAAAAAATAATAAATATTTTTTTTTATCTGAAACTTTCACAATAAGGTTATAAACACTCTGAAGATTAATTATTTACAAGAAACTCAAATTCCCCAAAAAATCACCCCCAATTAGGTTTTGGGCTATTTCTCAGTTTGGAGCTCTGCCCAATTCCGTCTGGTTTCGGTAGAACACGTCACATGTGCGACTCTTTGTGTGATTTCAACTTCTTGTTGGCTGAACTTTGAGCTTCCGCTGGTATAAGAAAATTCAAAGAAGAAAAAATGCCCACCCCTCCTCCTGAGCTGTAGGAAGACAACATAACTTCTTCTTTTTTTGGCCTAAGGTGATCAATTCAAGCCCTATATCAAACATGAGCTAGGCAAATCTGAAGCAAATCTTTGTTCAGATTTTGCACAGCAGCGAATAGATGAGGACCTACTTTTGTCAATATAATTTAACCCCAACCCCATAGGCATGGTTTTGGGAATAAAACTATCAGAGGAGCAAACCTGGTGAAAAGATTGTGTAAAGAATGCTCTGTCGGCACCGAACAATTAAAAGATTTTCTTCTTCCGCATATGATAACCTGCGTGCATATTGTAGAGAAGTATTTGATAGCGCTGTTACAGCTATGTTGACAGTCCACTAATGTTTAATATAGGGTTTGATTCATACACCATATCGCTATACAACTTGTTAGTCACCCCAAGTGGCATCACCTATATATCGAGGGTTAAAAACCAGAAGGCCGTAACTCAATTTTATGGCGAATTGATGTTTTGGTACAAAAATAATCCATATAACCTAGATGTTCCAACTAATACGACCACAATTGTAGCCCTGGAATGGCTTTGAAGCATGGGGTTGATTGCCATTAAGGAAAAAAATGAAAGAAGAAAAACAGGGAAAAAATGTGGAACAATAACATCGCCCATAGAATGTATAACGCTTTCACTTTTGCTCAAATCTGTCCATGTCCGCGCATGCCTCACTTTTTCAAGTAAAGTGGCTCAACAAACATGGTCACATTTTGTTCAATTTGGCTATGGTAAAATAGAAAGTCTTATTTCAGAAATTAGTGGAGATCTAGAAAACCCCTTTTAAGAACATGCATATCTGGTAGGAATAGAACCTGTAAAATACACTGCTTACCCTATACCAATTTTTTTAAATTATTTACAGTTTAGTCCAGGGCTGACACTTCAGGTTCTTTTCAACCGGCCAGTCGGACAGGTAACTCACAAAAATACCTGGCCGACAGATATTCCACCAGCCAGTGTAACTCACTTACACTGCAAGTTCAAAAATGTCCGACGCAAAAGTTACCCGCTATGGGCAGGCCGGGCGGGTGTTATTTCCAGGCTAGGTTTAGTCTGATATTTTAAGTCTGATGATGTAAGTTCTGTAAGTGTAAGGAGCAACTTGATATTAAACATACAGCAAGACCAAGGAGAAAAATAAGCATTCATGAACTGGGAGCTACTTTTGAAAAAGTAGCTCCCGGTCCTATACTTTACTGTGCAAAAACTGAAAAACGCCAGGAGCTAAATCTTGGCAACAGTTTGGTAAAAATCTCCCAGAGCCCGCTTATTTTTCTCCTTGAGCAAGACATGTATTTTATAGACCACGGATCACTTATGGTATAAGCTCAACAGAACACATAGAACACATAGAATTGCATCTTTATACAGACAGAACAATCACTGACAGAACCTAACTTTATTTGCTGTAAGAATCTCCAATTGCATTAAAGACCCATTATCATACACGCATTGAAATTCAACAACCGACACATGTGCCAGACTGTTTGAAATATATACAACCAAACAAACATAGGTATACATTTATACTCCGTAACTTTTAAAGAATATCGCATTTGCTTACAATATCATAGACATTTATATTGAAAAATGCTCAATTTGTAAGTGTGTCACACTTGCGTTGATAAACATTTACAACCACACTTGTTCACAATCACAATTTTAATGACCAGAAATGGTCTATCGATGATATTTAGCATTAACACACACATGGATTCAAGTTATTTTTATTTTCCAGAGAATGAAGGAAAAATACTGAAAGTTGCATTCAAGGCACAGTAATGATAAATATATACAAATATGACATAGGAACAGCAACGTGATGATTTAACAATGTACCCATCTGCATGTATAAAACATTTACTATAGTTTGATCAGCTCTACATTGGCGAGGCCTCCTTACAGCTGTGAATGGATACAGGGAGGTGTAGGCGAACAGGAACGCAACAAGCGCACTGTGCATCAAAGGCATGACGTGCGCGTTTAGCCAAAAGTGTGCGCTTTGATTACTTTAGTGTACAGAGAGATCACAGATGTGTATTTCTCGCCTATTTGGAATTGATTGAACTATAGTACTTACATTGAAAGGGGGCAGCAAAAAACACACATACATTGAATGTCACTCTTTCTTCTTATTAGCTCTTTGTACGGATCCGCCATTTGCGAGGAGAGCCTTGAACTGGTACCAAATTGAATAGAGCTATTCCATAATATTACATGTATGTAAATAGTATGACTCTCTCTGCACAATATGACTGGTCATGCAGTGAGACATTGTGAAATGATGCAACACTTTTATTCAATCTGATTAGAGTTCCAGGCTCTCCTCGCAAATGGTGGATCCGTGCAAAGAGCGAATAATGTATCTATCTCGGCACAAGTAAATAGTTCTCCTCTGATTTTATGAAGGGTTTACCTGTTTGTGAGATGAAAAGTCATTTGATCCTTGGATTCCCTGAGATATTTCACAGGAATCCTGCTTTATGCCGCAAATTATCAAAAAGCCATACATTCATTTACAAAGGTAACCTTACTTAAAGATATGGTCTTTGCCTGAAAAAGCAACTGACCATTGGCCATGTGCATAACTTACATGGGTTTAAAATTAGAAGTCCTCTACAATCAACAGTTTTGATACATTGAGTGTGAAATTTATTTAAATTGAATTGTTTACATTGAAAATAGTATAGAATTGTTCATCCTTTAACTAAATAAGAACATTTTTGAACCAAAAACTCACTCCCGAGGAAAGCAGGCAGCATCATTTGTCACATTTCAGATAATGCACAGAGTTAACATAATTAACACGACAATGGAACTGAATTAAAACTACTACATTTCAATGGTTATTGTATCTGCACCAACCATTAATCTTGATTTTTTACAATTAAATACAAACATTGAATAGGATGGAAACATAATGGTACAGACCTGCGGGACACATTTTACGTCAACCTTGCAAATAAGCTATTATAGGTGTTTTTCCTAATCTCTCAATCTGACCCACTATTATTAGCTTCAAACCAGATTGGGTTTGGGGCTACACATAAAGTGGACCGTAATTAATCCTGTCCTGATGCAACCTAACCCAACCCAGTCCAAAATACATTTCAACGAAACCATAAGTATGTCCTGACCCTATATTAGTATGGTTTAGGTTTAGTAGGTCTGTGAAAATTGGGGAGCTGGTGTGCCCCACAGGTCTTTTTAACACCGAGGTAGCAAGCTGTGTACAATTGGGTCAAACAAGATGGTTGATGAATATTGGATTAAATTATGAAATTAAATATTTGGTTTGGTTTACAAATTACATAAAGACCGCAACAAAAGAAAGGCATACACTTTGTTTATGTCCTAGAGTGACTTCCGATTATATTTTGACCAAACAGTGCTAATCATGGCTTATCTTTAATGTTTGGTGGCAAATTTGGTACAAAATTATGTAAAAAAGATAATTCAAATGTCTAACTACCCTGTTTGGTCAAGAAGTAATCGGAAGTCACTCTATAGGACATACATAAAGTCATAAAGTGTATGACTTTCTTTTGTTAAGGTCTTTACTATATAGGTGGCCCGGAATGTCAATTTTTACCATTGACAACAAAGCAATACAATAATCAAATCAGTTATTGCGCTCGTACTCAACCATACAGAAGATCAATCCTAGTGACCGCGTGAGGCCGTATAAAGACTGTTGTTTACATAAGCAAAATTTTCAAAATTCACAAAATGTTTCACCCAATTTTCGGACTTTCACCTGGAAAATACATGTGAAAGCTTGCAGTATGTGTAAATATGATAACATGAGTATGCAGAGGAATTCCTTGGGCAATGCTTTGTTCAATGGTACCATTTCAAGGAGGTACAAAAAGGGCTATATTTTGGCTGTTTGGTGATGGTGCGATCTGAAATTGGTTGACTTCATGTTGTTTGTTGTCGACGGCATGTGATGTTATTCTGGGCCGACCTATAGTCTTTTTCACTTTCTCAGGACAGGCTCAACATTCACGCACAGATATACATCTCCTGTATTTCTAAACGTGTGTGTGTGGCCCACACCACACATTTATGTACAGCAATTAGGCCAACAACAGAAAATTGTTTGATTGTCCTTATTAGATCACTTTTAAAAGTTGGGTAGGTTGGTCAGGAATTAAAAAAAAAAAAATTCTCCCTTGCCCTTTTTTCAGGTACCAAAATTAAAATGAGATGTACTTGTTGTGGTAACCAAAACCTGTTATATTTTGATGAGTTTTATTATTTTTTAATACTTTGAAGAAAAAAAATAAAAAATAAAAAAATGATTTTTGACTGACGAAATTTTCAACAACAACATTTGAAATCTTTGATTTTTTTTAATTTTTTTTTAATTAAAAAAAAATGTAAAACAAATTGGGTTGGAATGATTTAGAGGGTTGGGCGGACGAGGACAATCAAAAACAAAACAATTGTTGCCCTTAGTGAGTGACGCAGTTACGTCACTGTCTGATGAAAGCGAAATAGACTATATCCACAACGGTGGGCACTTTTAAGACATGCACATAATATATAACACAAATGAAATTAAAGTTGCTTTGTTTCTTGTACTAATGCTTATATATATTATGCAACTTTCAACCTCATCAAATATTTACAATAACTAACAGTGAAACTTTTTGGCAGCACTTAAGATAATAATACAATGCCCTCAGAAATCTAAGCGAATGGGTTTAAATACAAAAGGGGTAGAGGCCTTTAAAACTGTCCAATTTATATTGTTGTTTTTTCATTCCCCATAACTTCTACAAACAACTTTACCTCTCACAACTAATTTTTATATGAAATATTTTTAGATTCTAAAACATAGAATTCTGTTTTACAAAAATACATTAAACAGCAATCTTTGTTCGCTGCTGGCATTGTCCCAAATAAGTTGAGATTAAAAGAAATGATAAAACTGTTCAAAATAATACATAAATCAAACAAAAAAATAAATCAGTGATTTCAACAATAAAAAGCAATATTTCTCACATATTTTGTTCCAGAACACTAACCTTTATCGTGTCTTTCACTACAACATTGTTGTATTACTGATTTATTGCACATGGTTTAAAATCAATTTAATGTAAAGATTTCCACTCTGTTTGTTTGTATTTATGCTTAAAAATAAACTCCCAATATAAAGTGTCCCAAACAAAAGCGACTGCACCTTTTTAAAGCTTCTACATGTAGTAGATTTAATCGCAATGTAAAAAATAGAAACACACTGGGACAGGAAATCTGTAATGCCAGGGTACAAGAGATGAGATATGAGTCCCAACTTTAAAACAACACTTTTGTAACATGTAGCAAAATGTACATATGTACATATGAGGGTGTAGGGTAAAGACCATTTTATCATGCTGAGTTTAAAAAATAAATAAAATAATAATCACCATAAACTCTGTCCCAATGGTGCTTTTTCTAATAAATCTATCAGGGAGAACAAATGGGTCATATTGATGGGAAGGTGAAATTGCCCAGCTGGGGTCAGGATGAGACTATTTTATATTGTAAACTATTTTACCTTGGATATGAAGCTTTGCACAGGTATAATATAGTTCAGTCAGTTCCACGTATACAGTATATCAATTTTGGTCTTGTTTCACATCCAACATAGAGGATTTATAAGAGAATTGACTATTGTCCATTTCATCCTTTAGACAGTGACAGCTCCAGTGGCGACGGAAGCATCAGGGAGACAGGGACAATAAATTGATATACTGTATACGTGGTAGTTTTTGGGAGGGTTCTATTTTTGCAAATTTCGCAAGTAGACATGAAAACGCAAAAATATAAACACACACAAATATTCTTTTGCTATTAATAGAGTTACATTAAAATTAATGTAGAAACCGCAAAATTAATGTCGTGCACATTTTCCAGAAACTATAAAACTGCAAAAATTACAACTTATACAGTAACTGTTTCTTAATAGGCTGCCACCAAATGACCAAAAATGGCAAACTTTTCTCTTAAAACATTTAAACAATAATTTATTTCATACATTTATTTGAATGCGCTTTCCTCTCTCATGACTTCAGATGTTAATTGAGCCTCTTAAATACTGGCCTTTCAAAATCACACACAACAACATGAATGAATCACACATGTATATTAAGGCAGCCATCCAAAACATTAACTGTTATTATATAGTTAGTAACCAGGGGTGTAACCCGGGCAAAGGCCCGTTCCTACTACCGACATTTTGCATTGCCTGACGTCGACGGATATCGGCACGCGAGTTGAAACAAGGTCAACTTTTATCCGTCAATGTCCACAGACCCATAACGATGCGAGTTTGAACGGGCCATCACTTGTCAGAGGTAGCAAAATCCTAATTAAGGTACATCAATCGAGTCAGCTGGCACAAATTGGTACCATTTTTCATTATGTTTTCTGCCTTTAGTTTGATCAGCTCCAAATTGGCGAAGCCTCCTTACAGCGGCGAATGAATACAAAAAATGTGTGCGTATGACCATTACCGCTTGTGTATGCTTGGATTACTTTTGCTCGCCGAACGATAAAAAAAGAATATTTCTCGCCAATTTGGAACTGATTGTACACTGTGCAGCATATGCGTGCCGCCAAAAATGTGTACGTATGACCATATTCGCTCGCGTACGCTTGGATTACTTTTGCTCGCCGAGTGTTAAAAAACGAATATTTCTTGCCAATTTGGAACTGATTGTACACTGTGCAGCATATGCGTGCCGCCAAAAATGTGTACGTATGACCATATTCGCTCGCGTACGCTTGGATTACTTTTGCTCGCCGAACGATAAAAAAAGAATATTTCTCGCCAATTTGGAACTGATTGTACACTGTGCAGCATATGCGTGCCGCCAAAAATGTGTACGTATGACCATATTCGCTCGCGTACGCTTGGATTACTTTTGCTCGCCGAGTGATAAAAACAAATATTTCTCGCCAATTTGGAACTGATTAGACTATAGTAAAACTCCGGGTGTTACATCTCTGCTGGTAATATTTGGAAGAATATTGCATGCATAGGTACATAGTGTAAGATGGCAAAAATTGCAAACTTGCACCTTAAATAAATAATATCATTGTAGAATATTTTCATCAGCAAACTTTTTTGCTTTGACCTGATACTTGTGATCTCTCTTTTTGTCCATTTCTACAATAGATTGGAGGCACAATTAGGCTGGAAAACAGCTCTGAGCTCCTTAAGAATCATTCTAACTTAAAACAACCTTGCAATATTATAATATAGTCCTTGATGCAATGTGATGAAGGCTTACTGTACGTTATATTGTACGTAACGTTATTTACAATGCACAACTCACAGCAATCATGATGCAAATATGTTATTCTGGAATGTTAGAATTATTTTCATACAAATATTTGATTATCTATGTGGACAATTTTAACACCATCATTTTTGTAATTTGTTGCTGTACTGTTTATTTCATACATGCAGAGTCACAGCCATTTACATTTATCCACCTCGTGTTGACATTACATTTTAATGTTGAATTGAAATAAAGATAAATAAACATACCTAGCAATGAAGATAAATAAAAGGTGTTTTGTAATGAAAAGTGTATGATGCAGCACTGTGTATCACAACTGTTCTAATTGTATTTATGAGAAGTATATTTCTCAAGATGGTACATACTGTGCCCAAATAGTAAATACATGTGTGCAGAAAATCAGTGCCTGTTATTGGATCGGATTGGGTTGGTTTCAATGACATTTTTTTATTGAATTGTTCCAAAGAGTCTCAGCTGACCAAAGAACTACTTAGGGAGCGATCACTATTTACGCCGGGGGGGGGGGGGGGGGGGGGGGGGGGGGGGGGGGGTGGAGGAGATTTGGGGTGGCGCAATTTTTTTTCTGGCAAAGATAACAACTTTTCACATTGCGCGTACGGTACTGGAGGGGGGGGGGGGGTGGCATGTAATTTGTTTGTGTTCAATAATTAAAGGGTGATGAAAAAATTGCACCAACAAAAATTAATCCTCCACTCCGGCGTAAATAGTGATCGCTCAATTAGTAGCAAATCTGGTTCTTTCTTGAGCAAAAATTAAGAATACTTAAAATGTTGAGTGACACATAACCGAAGATATGATATAATTTCATGTGTTATATAACATTATTTATTACTCTTGTCCAACAAAAACAATACATTTGTATGCGCTATTGGTTGAACCCAATACTTAAAGTATGTCCATGTAGCATTCACTTTGTTAGCATCTCCTGTCTCACCCAGTGCTCACTCCACTCCTAACCCCTAACACCCATTCAATCAATACATGTACATGCCATGTATGGACATGGGTAGGAATATGAGGGTACGTGTTGGCGGATCCAAACTGTCTGTGCAGATATTGAGAGGTCAAAGGTCACTCAAATTCAATTAAGGTCAATTTCTTCTCGATCGATATGCCAGGGCTTCCTCTTATCCTTTTTGACTGTTACAACGTCCTATTAGAATGCACAAACAAATGAAAAGAAGAGGAAACTGGGGTTATCTATTTGGATTTATTTTGTTATTTATTTAGATATTTTCTTGTACCCCATGGAGTAGGTATTTGTATTGTTACCTGGTACAACTAACATTTGGCTTGGACTTGACAAACATTGATTCTAATGGAGTCTATTTTTATTTGAATTTCCTTTTCTTATTCAAATACATGTTTGGTTGCAGTTCTTGTTGTGTTTTAAAAGTTTTCAAAAATATGTTTTTACCTGAAAAGAAAATCAATGAAGAACTGGTTAATAGCATCAATGACGTCAAACATGAAATCAGCAAATAAATAATGGATACAAAAAGGTTGGGATATTTAAGATTGCACAGACAGCCTGTTCCCTCAGCCTTTGGACCCTCAACAAGAAATGCTCCAACATAAATGGGTCATGGATCATTGATAAAGGCAAATGGGATAACATCATTGTAGGTTTGTATGAAAATTACTTTCTCGATCAACGATAGCTCAAGTTGATCAACTACTTTTAAGTACTTTAAACAATCGTTGAAGAGATGTAACCATGGTAGTTAAAACTACCATGATAACATCTCTACAATGATTGTATAAAGTTCTAATTATACCATACAGAGTCATATCCGTGTTACTCACAGCTATTTTAGATAAGAATATTGGTGAGAGCCTCACGACTGTTTCCACGCCATCTTGATCCAGACAGACGCTGAGAAAACCAAAGTTGCCACAATCTACAATCATGCAGCTGATGATTTGAGAATACACCCCGTGAAGTTTCTGTCTGCCAAATGTGGCAAATTTTGCACCGGTACTTGAGAAGTGACTCCACCATAGTACGTGTATAGTGGAATACCAGGGAATGCCATATAGCTACAAGCATGGAATGGGTTGGTTACCATGCTCAAATATGAAGGTCATAAGTTGACACACAATGAAGCACCACATGAAGAACTGCTACGGAGCCTGTTAATCACATAACCTGTGGTAGCTCAATTGGCACTGTATGCAGTGGTAAACTACCAGCAGATAGGACCTTCACAATCATGTTGTTCACATGTAGGCATGTTGTTCACTGGTAGGATGCAGACCAAAGAGCTAAGCAGTAATTTGTCCCTGCTCTCCATACTCACTGTGGTCAATTTTCATTCCGGCCATAAGTACCGTGTAGGTTGCACCTACATGTACACACAGTTTTATCCCACCATAGAGCACCCAATGGTGTTCAAATATAAAATACTTCATTGTGTATCATCCTTAGATACCAGTTGTAATGTTTAGATACTTTTGAGATTGCTGTATAAAAACCAGCTGCTCCAAGACTATCATCCAATGCTAAGCTATCGGTAGTGGCTAGGCTATTGGCTGATGATGGACTATCATCAGTCATTGCTAAGCTGTCTGTAGACTATCTGCCATTGCTAACTCAGCTGGCTAGGTAAGGCCAGGTAAGGCCAGGTAAGGCAAAATAATCATGAGCCCAGGCATGAGCCAGTAAGGCCAAACAAAGAAGATTGTCTGTCACAGAAGCCCGCCCGCATTGGTATGTGAAATGAGCTACGGCGCGTAGGTCTACGCGCCGAGGCCTAAATTTTTGTTGTTGTTGATTTTTGTTGATTTTTTGTTGATTTTTTACAAAATATTTTTAAAAAAAGGTCTCTGTAAACTTGGATTAGCAAAACAAATCAAATTAAAAAAATTGCATACCCCATAGCCTTTTTTCTAAAAAAATTATTAAAAAAATAAATCGCACAGCACTTAGCTTTTTTGCCAAATGTTTCTGAGACAAACCTTCTTTGTTTGGCCTAACATAACACTCACTTGTGTGAGCGTATACTGCACTCGTTCATAAAAGAGCCAGGCATATATGGCTACGTTTTACTAATCATTTAGTATTTCCACTAGAATAAATGGATATATCATCAGCCTGCTTTGATAATTGCCGAACTCATTTTTTCTAGTTTTTAGAAAACAACAAAAAATGAAAAGTGAGTAAGGCAATTATCGAAGCAGGGTGATGATATGTTGAATAGCACCATGAATAGTGCAGGTGAATTCCAACAGGAGCAGCTGTTGGATAGAATTAGGTTGGAGATATACATTTAAGTGAAATGTGGCTTGTTATAACTTATAGGCCTAATACGAGTTAATATGACCCATTTTAAACATTTTACAACGTTATTACAATCTGCCTAACTCACAAGGCTGAAGTGAAATTGTGCATTTATCAACACTTTTAATTGGTCAATGACTTAGGCATTATTACCGGATGTGCATAATGTAATGAAGTCATGATTTATGCAAATAGCTCAATTGCGCTGAAAAGTGAGTTAGGCAATTCTCAAAGCAGGCTGACGATATGGGTTATTTTTCTCTTGGTACCAAATTGTTAAAAACACAATTACAGAATCTGTATTATTTGACACAGATTTTGTAATTTTGTTTTTGTGCGCTTATTATGCTGAGAGGTTGAAGGATACACCTATTTGGTCAGCTATCATTACTGGTAGACATATATATCTTGACATTTAAAAGTCAGAACATTAACAACACTTGCCTCACTTCTTCACAACCTGTAGAAAACCAAAAATGTTACATTTGTGGCTATCACATTGCGTTGAATCTGTGGTGTGATCCACATTTACCATAAGGATTGATAAACAAGGTACTGTGAAAATACCCTATATTGCAACAACAATAACTTTTAATACAAGGATTTGCATCAATATACCGATGAATACGTCAAGAGAGTACATCGATCAATTATTTACCATTCACCAGTGTAGGCCAATGCACATAAACGCTGAAACAAACCATATGCTTCTGACCGGATTCGAACCGGCAACCTTTGCATTGGTTCTGTACTGCTCTTTCCAATTGCGCTACAGAGCAACTGGCTGAGGAGTGCAAGATTATAATCTATGTGTATTAAGTTTGAAGTTGTCCTTCAATGTCCTTGCGGAAGTTATCAGGATGACGGATTATGGTACATAAATACTAAGTCACATTGATTTGAGAAAGAGGGTACATCATTAGAAAAAGAAGATTTGATCATAAAGTTAGTGTTCGATGTTGAGCGTTTCCTTAATATGACATTAACATTATTCTCAAAGACCTTGATAGTTTTAATCCCAATTTTCTTCAACAAAATCCATTTATTTCAATATAATATAACTAAATCGGCACTGACATCTCAGCTATAAACTTAAAGATACTTAGGCCAAAAAAATGAAATACTTTGTCTCAGCACCTTTTGGGTAAAAAGCTATATGTGCTGTTCCTTTTTTTTCTTACAAAAAAGAGCTATGTCCTATGCAATTTTCTTATTTATTTTTTTATTTTATAGTGAATTTTTTGGGGGAATACCCCTCGAAGAAGTAATGATGTCATTCATGCAAATTTATAAAAGCATGGATATCCCAGTTCGCGATAAACGAGCTATAATCGTGGAAAATGACATGAGGCTGACATTCATATTAACGTTGTTATGAGGGAGGAGGAGGTAGAACTTATTGAATTACTCTCGTAGTTTAATTTTATTTAAAAAAAATCAATTACATTTAAAAAAAGAAGAAAAAAAGGCTGCCGCGCGTAGCGCTACGTGCGAAAGCTTATTTTAAAAGCAATGCGTGCGGGTTGCTGAGGCAAAGTATTGAATTTGTTTGGCCTTATAGAAACCATGACTAACTCTCACTGTGTACTATATTCTACATCCCTTCACTCATTATACATACTATACTAGCGGGACCCGCTAGAAGATTTTACGGGGAGGTGAGTAAAACAAAGCGCAAGAAAATTTTCTAAAATATCAAGAACATGTCCTATACATAATCCAGATATGCTCTCAATAATTCCGAATATCGCAGGTGCTTTTAATAATCTAAGTATAAATGTGCCTTTAATAATCCATAGGCCTACCTTTGTGTTTTTAATAATCCAGATACCCAGGTACCCTTAATAGTATATGTAGGCCTATCCCAAGTGACCTGAAAATCAGGTACCCATGATATCCAGGCACCCCATAAGCCTACATGTAAGCCCTACCCCTAATCCAGTTACCACAGGTGCCCTTAATAATAATAGACTGCACTAGTATTCAACTATACATGTACTATGTATGGTGGAGTCACTTCTCAAGTACCGGTGCATGATAGGATGTGTTATGTGTTAAAGTGACTGGAAGTGCGTGGAGTCATCCATGCAGTTGTATCTGGATAAACGGAAACGTGTGCACCATGTTAAAACGCGACCGCGCAGCAACAATATAGGTACGGTTGGTATGGTACCTCCAGTTTCTTTATCGTTAGCAAACTCCGCGTTCGCCTATGTCAAAGCGTCATTTTAAGATCTGTGTAAGAGTTTGTTGTTGACATTTAGACAATTTCGTGAAATATTTGTATTTGTCGGATGTGTAGCCCCGTATAAATGCTTGTTACTATGCGGTCTTTAAGAATAATGGATAGACTCATCGCGACAGCAATACTAAATTCAACCTCAAACGATATCCAACGATGTAACTTTACCTGTATAAAAAGTGAATACAAATTCACCTTGTGTGTCATCACAATAAATCTTCAGCTTGTTGACCGTGTTATTTATTCCTTGTTTTGTTCGTAAAGTGGTTTTGTTTGTTTATCCATCATCATTGTAATTGCCACCATCTTAACTAACGAAAATCATCATTATGCATGCGTGTGACCGTGAGAAAAGGACAACTTTCCATTCACAAATATGCTTCGGTATTGTTCGATTTTTCCGAAACCTGAGATGAATGACGTCGTGCTAATAATTAGTGTCCACGTGATTCAACATGTGATCGCACTCATTGGAAAAGGCGCGGATCAAAACGTGTGCATTAAGTCTTTGATTGCCCTAACTGCGCTATCTGATTAAATGCGGTTCTTTTTGTGAATGAATATGAAATATGAGCAGCGCTGTTTTCATGAACTTGTTTATTTAAATATCAATAAATTCTTTCTTTTGGGGTCAAATATGGTTCGTTTTTCATCACAGAAAAACTGATTTAAGCTTTTTGCAATATGGAAACAAATATCGTAACACGGCGATATAGCGATGGCATTTTACCCATGATCTACGATTTGAGACATTGTGGGATGAACACACCTAATGCACTGCGACAAACTCAACACGTACTAATAGGCTCTGTGGAAAGTTGATGGCACTAAAACACACTATGGCTTATTCAAAAGAATACAGGCTAACACAATATGTCAAATGAAGTAACAGAAATAATTGACTTTTTCATACCTCAGCTATAAACTTAAGCACTTAGGCACTGATAGAAATCATGACTAACTCAATGTATACTATAATCTACATCACTTTACTCAATATACACATATTGATGCAATGAAGAACTCAGTAAGCACTGTGATAAACTCAACACATACTAATAGGCTCTGTGGCAAGCTGCTGGCACTAATAAGAACTATATGGCTGACTGACGCAATATGCAATATGAAGTCACAGAAATGACAAGACTTTTTCATAGTTACTGATCAGTATTAAAAGCGAATAGGTTAAAAGTCATTTTCAGAAATAGCTGATATCTGATCAGTTTTAAATAGTATCATGTAAAATTATCCAAGCCATAATTTGAAGGGTAATCAACACAATGTAAAAAGCACAAGGGCAGGGGAACAGGCAATGTGAGCATTCTAGGATGGGTCAAAGGTAAAGAGGAACACGTCAAGCAGAAACACACAAAGAGTATATAAATAGTTCTAACAATTGCATCAGCAAATATCTACTTAAAAATGTACATAAATTTGGACTGTTTATTCCAAACATTCGTTTGAATTAAGTGCAAGATTTGCTAAATTTGTATTATCATTTCATATCCTTAAAGTTGGCCTACCACTTTGGTAGGTCACCACAGACGAACTGGCCATACACCTGTTGACTTGATCATGTTGATGACAGACTGTACAGAGTTAACATGGAGAAATTGTAACCATGTCAAAATCCCAAGAGCTGGATGTGGCTAGTAACCCAAAGTGGTAGCTCGCCTTTAACTGAGGACTTGTTGTAGCATTCATATTGAGGTGGAGGAGTTGTCATTAAATTGTCCCCCTGGTATGATTCAATTTGTAATTAAAACTTGAGTCAAATTTTTGAGTTCCTAAAAAATTGCAAAATCTACTGGTCATTCCCACTTTGCACGGATCCGCCATTTGCAAGGAGAGCCTCGGATTGGAATTGCATAAAAGTGTTGCATCATTTCACAATGTCTCGCTGCAAGACCAGTCATATTGTGCAGAGAAAAACTAGTTACATAATGTTATGGAATGCGGTACCAGTTTGAGACTCTTCTCGCAAATGGCGGATCCGGGTAAAAGAGTGATTAGACACCTCAATGATGACAGACAATGACAAGCTTTTTAAAAAATTATTTAGCTCTCTAGGTTATTAAGTATGAAAGAAATGTGGTCCATCTCTGAAGATCCATATTGGAAAGTTAAACTTTTAATACTTCAGCAAGGTTAATTTTATATGTCCCCACTTTTTAAAGGCAGTGATACCAGCGCATTTACCCATTAACCTTTTGATAAACATTCTTTCTTGTTTAAGTATTCTGTCACAAGTTTAGCAAGCACATTCATCACTACCTTAGGAAAGCAAAAAATACCTCATAAAAATGTGAAGTTTATCATCGCAAACTGTGATACATTAATTTCCCACATTTTCAATTACTGGAAATTAAATTAAAGAACATTGCATGACCTATTTCAATGTTGATTTTTTTCAAACATTGACTTTGGAATTCTGGAAAGCATTGGTACCTTATTGGTGACCTAATCTTAAAAAACGAACTCTACATATCACAAATCACTACTATACGAACCATATAAACAATCCTTTAACTGGCAACATTACATATACAGTTTTCTGAATGAAATCAGTTGGATATAAATCAGCAATAATCCATCTGGTGCATATGCTATTATCCACTTTTAAAAGAGATTTCCTATAAATGACAACCAATCATCACAAAGAGTAACCCTAGTGAATACAGGGCAAGTCAGTAAGAACAGGCACTTTTTTCACAAAAGCACCACACACATTTCAGGCCTGCATATTCAAAACCAATGGTAGTGCTAAAAATACACATACAGTCATCAAAAAAAGTAACTATACAGGTAATAAATGGGCTTTTAACTCTAAAAATAGATATCCTAACTAAAAATATTAAATTATAAAGTTGCTGAGAAATTTATCTTCTTTAATATGAGATATTGCATGCTAGGATTGGGTGATTATTGAGAAAGTGAATCTCCACAAAGTAAGGTGAATTCAGATTTTCATTTTCACATTTTCATTTCTACATGCGGACCCAGCTACGGGTACATTATCGATTACTGGTAGAGTAATATTGGGGATGCATGCGCAGGTTGGATAGTCGGCTGTATTGTTCCGATTGGACATACTCTCACCCGTGTTGAAAAGAAAAATGTGAAAATGAAATTGTGACTTTACCTTACATTTTGGATTGTCACCTCTGTAATATTGAACCGATCCTAGCGTGCAATATCTCATATGAAAGAAGATAAATTTCCCAACAAATTTATAATATAATATTTTTAGGTAGGATATATATTTTTACAGTTAAAAGCCCATTTATTACCTGTATAGTTACTTTTTATGATGACTGTATTTGGCTTTCATTCAACAACAAAAACAAAATTCTACCACTGCGTCATAATGTTACATCAATGTTTTAATTATCACTATTTGTTTAATTATTTTGTTGAATGAAAGCCAAAATGGTGGTTTTTTTTAGCACTACCATTGGTTAATAAGCATGCCTGAATTATTAATGAAACCTTTTGTGAAAATAGTGTATGTTTCCTGGTGCACCCTGTATGATATCCTTGATAGACACTTGCATATATACATGTATGCAAGACTTCTGTGCCAAATAAGAATCGGCATTAATCTGAGGGAGAGGGAGTAATGTTTACTCTTTGATTTTAGCAAAAGTACCAATAACATTCTTTTCAACCCATTTTTTCATGAATAAGGTAAAATGCCTTCCATGTTGTACAATGAATTGGTGCTCGTGCAATATGGATTCTTCTTGCACCAGGATAAACACCTGCCCCAAAAATGTTATCTTATTTGATGCTGAACAGACTATGGTATGCTGATTTATATGCTGATTTTCATCAGATTTACTACTTCAAATATTTTGTTCACTTACATTTGGTTTTGGTCTGTGTGTGTCTACGGCTGCGATGTCCAGAGGGATGGTTTCTACCCGACAACCTGCAGCAGAGAAAACAACAACACAAGTTGTAGTATTCCTTTTAATAGAAAAAAATAATTTCAAATTCAAAACAACACCTGTTACATGAAATGTTGAATTTGAAATCAAATGGATTGTGTCATATTTAAAAAAAAAAATAGATCATCAATACGCTTTTCGTCCTAATTGGACATTGCATGCGTAATAAATAGATATCACACACGAAACGATGTCTTCAATTTTCAATTTGATACTTGCTGGCATACTATTAAAGGAATGTCTTATTGCTTTAGTGCAAGAAGGCTGTTACTGCATAATTGTCATTTTGCATTACTAACTGTTTTGTTCCTGTGTTTCTTATGTTTTAAGGTATCCTGTGTCTTCCAAAAACTAAGTATTTTGAATCCAGACCTGTATCATAATTGAGTGTATTTACCTATACCGTATTATCCCTATTAAGCGCCCAGGGCGGTTAGCAAAGTCATTTTGGGTGGGCGCTTATTATGTTACCTTTTTGTAAACTCGTTTATTGTTGAGACTGTCGAATTCGACAAGGTTGCGAAGATTTTTTTGTTCGGTAACCGTAAACATACCAATAATGTAGAAAAGAAAAAAAGTATGATTTTTCAATCACATTCCATGATTAGTTGTGAAAGACAAATCGCTAACGATTTGTTACAATTTTGTTCAAAAACTGCGTAAGAAAAAAACAAAAACTGAGCCGAAAGTGCCATCAATATTTATCTTGTTTTCATGTGGGCGGCCACCTTTGCTTTTCATTTGTGGCGAAAATACAACACTATAATTCCTCACTACGCATGTCGCAATAATTTTTGGTGGTGCCCGTTTCTGAACAAATGAATGACTGCGATACACGGAACTGTTGCACTAGTGGAATTACCACGTGCGATTAAAACGGAAAATTAACACTCGCCGGTCGCTGTACAGGCAGTGGTATCAGCGCTACTGTACGCGTATCAGTAGCCTAGTGCCTAGTAGGATCGGGGGAGAGATGGCGGCGATCTAATCACGGCTTTTACTGGTACTGCTTTAGTGAAGGACGCCGTGAAGAATGTTGTTGTACAGTGCTACGGTAATTAAAAAGGTGGGCGCTTATAAGAGATTGTTTGTTGTTAGTCATTGAGAAAAACAGGGGTGGGCGCTTATAAGGTCCTGGGCGCTTAATAGGGATAATACGGTATTTGAAATTCAACCAAACCTCAATTTCTATCCAAAAATGTCAGTTCTGATCATCATCTTGCACTCAAGCGACAAACACTGTGCAGTATAAAAGTGTTTTTTTATAGAAAAGTACTTGATTCCAAATACAACTGTTGATATATTTTGAGTATAATAACTTACCATATGCTACTGGTGTCAGCTTGATGATGGTGTGAAGGGGACATTTCAGGTATGCTAATTCATCTGTAAATAAATGTGAGATGACCAAGAGTTACCGGTTATGTTTCTTTAACTGATTTCTACTAGTATTAAGGGAAGTGTCAATCCTTTTTGGCACCAAATTTATCAAGCACTGTAACTTTTAAACTAAAAATGTGATGTACATTACATTTTTTAAAATAAAATGTGTCGGAGAATCCATTTTTGGTATCAAATTTTGTTTGATTTTTACCCCAAAATCACTACTTTGCCAACAATTTTCAGACAAATGGTTACAAATTCAAAATTTCACTGTTAAATGATTTCTTTGTCCTCTTTGTCTTGCTTGGCATGAGTTATAAGACTCGGACATGGATCCTCAACAAAACATGATGTGACGGCATACACCCAGGTAAGGTACAGCCAACTGCCTGGCATTGGCATCACATACCACCTCATCTATAAAATTAATTGTAGTACTTACTTGAGTTCTTGTCTAAGAAGTATGCTAATAAACACCTCATTACACCTTGGTGACAGATTACTACTACATTCTTTTGTCTTTCAAGTTCCTTAAAAAAAACACAACATAATTTATGTTTAGATAAAATGATAAAAATAATTCACAAAATATAAGTGGTGTACTTAACCGTGAGCATCAAGGTAAAGATTGGTAAAATGTTGTTTGAAACTTTGTAGATTTGAAAGAATCAAGAAATTGTCTGGAACATTTCTGGAAATCATAATATAGGCACCACGTTCATTTTGCAGCCTTTTCCTAATTAATACTGTCCACACGGCAGGCGCCTGCAGATGACATTCCAACATTTCACAAAATGTTTTAAATATATAAAAATTGTTAAATTTCATAATCACATTTGGAATCACTATGTCAAATGCATTGAAATAAGTACAGACATGCCTAGTAGTATTGATTCAATCCTTTAATCCTTTAAATGGACATTGAAATTTGGGAAAGGTTTCTGTAAAATCTGATTTGCATATGGTAAAACTGATAGCCATGTGGAAAGTGTTAAGGTTGGGTCATAGACAGATACACAACATTATTTGGTCTTTGTTCATTTCGGATATCGGATTATAATTGTCTAAACTAACATCATGGAATGTTTTACTGAGCAATAGATATTGGTAACTACACAGAATAGTGGAACTATCAAAATATCCTTACCATAATTACTGGTTCTAATCGTGCCACTAAGTCTTGATATGACTGCAACAAATGAAAGAAATTACAATAGATAATAGAGAATTAAATTACTAAAAATAATATACTATTAAAATAACAGATAAATGAGAACCATAATACTAAGATTGTGGGTTTGAGACTCACTGTGGTTATTAGATGCTCTTGAGTAACATATTTCTAACCAAAGCAACCACCATCAAGATTTTTGTCCGGATTTGAGGATATTGACCCTAATGAATTGTTGTCACCATTGCAATTTGGACCATGCGTGCAAACTGTTTAAGAAGGGACTAAACAAGGGGCTGGACTTGAGTAGGTTCTTCTTTTCACAGAGAGAAAATGACAAGATGGAAAGCCCTGTGCAGAATGTGACAGATGTAAAGGTGTCAACAAAGTCAAAGTGGATTTGATATCTCATGAAAAAAATCAGGATATGGGATCCTAAAAGGCATAGATATAATAGATCAGGTTTAGTAGACGCGATAGGGTGCAAATCTAAGCAAAACAGTTACTCACCTCTCCCATAGGATATCTGTAATGATATTTGTCTTGATCTCTTAGAGCAAACTCTTCTGGATACCTCTCCTGGATTTCTTGGTAAGTGAGACCATCACATACACCCTATAGAATGATAATGAAGATGAAAAATTATTGATAGATCGATCAAGTAAAATCAAAAACATTATAGATGTTTGAATTAATTTTAACTAAATACATAAATATAGCTTTGAGATGACACAATGCAAACCTTTAACAACATAACTTTTCCTTTTATTTATCTATTTCACCTCTTAATTATATTCGTAGGCATTTATATTTGACAATATCGTCTAAAGCAAATACCTAAATTGACACAGATGTTGAAATAAATAGGTCCCCTCTCTCAACGTTTTTCATATTTGAATTGAGCAACCAATCATAACAGAGGAGATAACAACTTACAGCGTCTAATTCATCCAAGGCTTTCCACTGCTCTATGGGGGCATCAATGTAGGATGCTGTCTGCACTGTACGTTTAAACTGACTGGTCCATACTTTGAGGTCCCTCAGCTTTTGACTTTCCATGTATTTGGACAATGCTTTGCTGTACGCCCAGCCCCTCTCTGATAGGTCCGAATCACCGCCTATTCTACCTTGCGTATTTAGATTGCTTTCTCCATGCTGTTTAGTGATAGTAATTAACAGTATGATTCGATGGTTAGGATAGTATAGCATACAATACATTCAATCTGCTTAACAATAAAACAAGACTGAAATACATTGAATCTGTATCAAAAAAATGCAAATGTGGAAAATAGTGCACTTGTATCTTAATATATTAATTTTTATAGGCTATATACCGCTATAATCAAAACAAATACTTGTTGATCATTTCAAATCATTCCCTAGCGTATGAGATATCTGTGTGAACCTACCAGCACTGAGCGCCTGTAGTTTTGGAATGCAACGCGTCTCAAGACCGTGTTAAACCTTCGGATGAACGCGAGCGCTCGGATCAACAATTATTTGTTTTGATTGTAATAGGTTATACTACTCTAAGAAAACCACCTAATGTTCTATCTTCTTTTTTTCTTTCTATCTAAATATAATGTTAAAGCTATGTTTAGACTATTCTCAGTCAAATATCAGCATAATCCGCTTATCCTCTATAAATGAACTGGAAAATTATAATAGATGATTTTCCTCAATTTTAGGGCCTAGCATTTTAGACACCCTGATTTCAAATACTATATTGAAACCAAAGCAGGGTGATACTTACTCTAGTTAGGTATATTGTTCTTGGTATAATATGAATATTCATAAGGTAGTATACTACTCTACTCTGCAAATGACCTGAGAAGAATAAACACAAGAGAAATACATTGTGTCAATATGGCGCATTTACAATCAATTTTAAGCTGTAAGGCAAATAAATTACAATCTGATAGGCTTAACTTAAATACATAATTAATCGCGTGTGCATGTTTTTCCTGTGTATTGATATTTCATATGATGCTGAATTCTGTAAAATGTTATAGAAACAATATTCTTAAACAGCGAAGAAAGTTAAAAGCAATCCCAATTGGTTCTCAGAGAAATTTGCAACATTTATATCGAGGGCTCAGAACCACAAGGCCTTATCTCCATTTTGACCATTTTGAGAAAAAGACTATTGAATTTTTTTATTAAACACATCGAAAAAATGGAGATGAGGCCTTATGTTTCTGAGCCCTCGATATGAGACAATATAAATCGGGTAGACGAAGCTTACATTTATTAGCGTGACCCTCTTCGCGCAATGCGTGGTTACTATAGTTTTGTTCCATAACATGCACTTCTGCAGTGCATCTTACTGCGCTTCTCCCGCCTGTTTCGAAGTCGCTGTTCCACTTAAAATAATACTACCGCCCTCATTTATTTCTGACATTGGTACGGTCTAAAAACAGTACTTTTACTCTCTACATTAATTACTCTTCTTTCTTACCTGTTACTTTGTTGACAAGGAATCTACTGCCTACATTGATTATCTTGATGAATGATAAATCTCTGTAAAAGATAAAATCAATGTAATCCATGTTGATAAAAGGTATTTTTAACTATTAAACAATGCCTAAACTGCGCCAATAAAGTATCTAAACACTTACAAATTGGAAGGAGCCAATAAGTGCTCCTATGTTTATGTAGTATTAGTTTTATACATACCTCTTCAGTCTGGAAACGTTTGCATTTTATCCCTAAGATGAACTGCTGCCCAAAATATGCCTTTATTAAAAATCTACATAATTATTTAATTAAGAAAAATCACTTCGGACACCTATATCTCTACATTTAGCCCGATTGGGCTACATACTCCCACTTTGGCAACACGGTATTAGCCCAATCCAGGCAACACCGCCACCCATAATGCATCCTCTTTAACCAATGGTCCAGAGGGGATGAACATCACAGGGGCCGGAGGTGGGAGCAGACTGAAGAGGTATGTATAAAACTAATACTACATAAACATAGGAGCACTTATTGGCTCCTTCCAGTTTATTACGTATTATTTATACATACCTCTTCAGTCTGGAAACGTTTGCATAACAGACTTGCACCGAACCAGGTGGAGACATAATTTTTCATGCCCTCAACCAGTCCTAAGTGGGTGTCCGAAATCAAACATTCCATGTCGAAGAGATAAGCATAAATAACACTGGCTATAAGCCAACTGGAAAGATCAGGCTACTCTGAATATATCATATTAGATAGGTGAAGAAGTTTGAGCTAAAAAGCAAGGAACGGCCTAGCGTGACATACAAATGAAGCATATAAACTTCCTACTAAAAACCGCCCCACTGTGGAGTAAAGAACAGTAATGGGTTAAACGCGACAAATTCAACAATCTTGGGATAAGCTTACCTCCAAAATTCTTGTAAATGTAGTTGTCGCAATCGGCGTTTTAGTCATAATAGGATGTGTCACGTTCGGCGTTTAGTCAAATCAGTGAGTGTCACAATCGGCGTATCAGTCATAATCAGGTTTAGTGTCTAAATAGGCTTGTGTCACAATAACTGCTGTGTCTAGTCTTTCCTCCTCTATCTCTTTCTCTCCATACTAGCTAGACCTGACTCCCACTACCCAGGACCTGAGTGGCATAGCGTCCCTGGGCAGTGCGAAGATGTATATCTTTAAGGTAAACTCTGGTAAACGTGGACTCCGTCTTCCAGGAAACCGTGTTCAATATCTCGGTGATCGACAGCCCTCTAGCGTGAGCCCAGGAGGCTGAAGTGGCTCTAACAGAGTGAACCCTTGGGTTGCCCTCACCCAACAGTGCTTTAGTAACCTTGATGACCTCTATCAACCAGCCGGCAAACGTGATCTTGGCTGCTGCTCGGAAGGGTTTTACATTAAAAATGAACAACTGTTGGACCTGACCGGTCCACGGACAATTTTAGTTCTTTCTAAGTACCACTTCAGCGCCCTAACGGGACAACTTAATCTTTGTGCCCTGCTATCCGATTTATTGATATACGGTAGAAATATAGGCGACACGGAAAAGTTATGACGCTCGTTCTTAGCGAGAAACCCGGGTTTGAAGTAAAGCGTGACGCCCGCTCTGCTGAACACGCAGGAGCTACCTATTGACAGCGCGTGTAGTTCAGAGCAACGTTTCCCCGACGCAAGGGCTATGAGGAACAGAGTCTTCATGGCCACATCTCTCAGTGAGGCCGACTGTAAAGGCTCAAAAGGAGCTTCGTTCAATTTAGAAAGGGCTGAGGGGAGGTCCCATGAAGGCCACATACGGCGGGCCTTCGGGCGGGATATCTCCATCCCCTCAATAAGAAACCCGAGGACTTGGTTGTCCTTGAGCGACCCGCCGTCCCGACAACCTGAGTGGAAAGAAAGAATGGCACTCAGGTAGCCTTGGACGGTCGAGGCTTGTAGGCCTAAGTTAAAACGAGATCGTAAAAAGTCGCTTACCTCACCAACAGTTGCCGTAGATGGATCAGCCTTGTGATCCTCACACCATTTGAAGAAGTGTCTAGCACGTGAAGAGTAGACATTGATGGTCGATTTTCTTCTGCCCCGGGCCGCAAGATCTGCAGACTCCTCAGATAGGCCTGCCTGCTTGAAACGTTTCTTGATAAGGTCCAAGCAGTCAGGCCTAACGTCTCCGGAGCGTGAAACCTCGCCTTCGACCCGGGGAGACGGAGGAGGTTCGGGCCCGTAGGAAGAGAGATCGGGTCCATGACCGACAGGAGAAGGAGCTGTTGGAACCAATGCCTCCTCGGCCACAATGGCGCAATCAAGAGAATGATGCAGTCTTCCTGCCGAATCTTGAGAAGGACTCGATTGAGTAACGCAAGAGGAGAGAACGCATAAGCCGCCAGGCCCGACCACCGGATGGAGAGGGCGTCGACAGCCCAAGCCATTGGGTCCCGGCCTCTCGAACAATACACCGGGAGAAGATGATTGATTCTGCTTGCAAACAGGTCCAAAGACGGGAAATCCCTGAGAAGGAGAAGGCTTTGAAAGACCGGTCTCGACAGAGACCACTCCGTAAGGCTGAGGCAGACGCCCCTGGAGAGGTTGTCTGCAAGAACATTTGATACGCCCGGGATATGAACAGCAGTGAGAAAGATGTCTCTCTTGATGCACCAAAGGAGAATGTCCCTGGTCTCCCAACAGAGGGACGGGGACCTCGTCCCCCCTGCCTGTTGATGTAAGATACCACAGTGGTATTGTCCGATTTGATCAGAACCCTCTTCCCGAGTACCAGATCCTTGAGGGCCAGGAGGGAGTTCCTGACTGCCCATAATTCGAGAAGGTTGATGTGATAACAAGACTTCTTGCGAGTCCAAGTCCCCTTGGCGGTACGTTCTGCGATGAACCCGCCCCAACCCACAAGAGAAGCATCCGTGGTAAGGGTGACCTGATGGGGAGGAGTGGGGAACGTGACCCCCGACAACAAGTTGTCCACTTCGCTCCACCAGCGAAGCTCGACCCGGACGGCTGAGGTGAGATGGACATGATGAAATTGGGAGTGAATAACCGCGTCGTAAAACTCCAGGAAATGCAACTGGACGACCCTCATATAGAGTCTGCAAAATGGGATGATATCGACCATGCTTGCAAAAAGGCCCAGCATCCTGAGCCAGATCGACGCCGGGGCTGAAGTCATTGCCATGAGTGAAGACGCCGCCGCTGCAAGACTCAGGACTCTCTCCTGAGTTGGAAACACTCTGCGTTCGACAAGGTCCAACCTGGCTCCGAGGAAAGTTGGCATTTGAGACGGGATTAGACAAGACTTCTCGAGGTTGACTATGAACCCCAAACTGGTAACCTCTCTGATCACCAGTTCCATCGATCGCGTCGTGGCCTCTAAAGACGGACCCACGATGAGCCAATCGTCCAAGTACATGAACAGGTTGATGCCAATCCTTCGGAGGTATGCACCCACTTCTTGAACCACCCGGGTAAACACCCGAGGAGCCGTGGATAGGCCGAAAGGAAGGCTGCTGAACTCGAAGGCCTGGTTGTCTACCATAAACCTCAACCATCGCTGATGACTTGGGTGGATGGAAATGTGGAGATACGCATCTTTTAGATCCAGGGAAGCTGCCCAATCGCCCAGATACGGGGACATCAGGATCACTGACAGCGACTCCATTCGGAACTTCTGCGGCCTTACGAAGGCATTCAGGGGCTTCAGGTTTAGGATAGGCTGCCATTCGCCGTTTTTCTTTGTCGTAAGAAAAAACGTCGACCAAAACCCCTGAGAGAAAGGGGGGAGATGGCTTGAATAGCCCCCTTTGTCTTGAGTTTGTGGACTTCTTCCAACAAAACAGCCCTCTTCTTGACGTCTGTCGGTAAGGGGGTTTCCCTTATTCTGCCGTAAGACGGAGTGTCTGTGAACTCTAACTTGTATCCTTGAGATACTACTTCGGCGACCCATTCGCCCGCCCCTATCAGAGACCACTTTTCTATGAAGTGGCAAAGGCGGCCACCCACTCCCCAGTCTCCCAGTTGGAAGACTTTGAGAAGTGGTGGTGCCACACGGGGACTTGTGTGACACACTGTGGCCGGGGGGTTTTCAAAACCCCTGACCGCCGCGGCCCCGACCAGAGCCACGGGATCTCTTGGAAGATCCACGGGATGAACCCCTGGCACCGCCACGGGATTTGGAAGGTGCTGCAGACGGAGGACGTCTACCCCTCGATCCTCTTGAGCGACCACCTCTACCTCTAGGGGCTTGAGGGGCCAGAGCCACCGGAGCTTGATAGACCGGGACTTGATAGACAGGAGCAGTGAAGGACCCCTGGCTATGAGGGATGCCCCCCCTGCTACGTCTACCGCGATGCGACCTAACCTTAGGCTTTTTGACTACCTTCTCGACCGTTTCGTCAGCCAACCTCTGCTTCGAGACAGTCTTCGCCGTTCTGCGAGTGACGCCTCCAAAAAGCAAGGCCTGATCCTTATCATAAGGAGCGGTGCGAAGTGCATCGGTCAGGGGAGTAATCACACCGTCTTTAATACCCGCTAAGGCATTCTTGCGTCTAATGATCTCGATCCGTTGGTGGGCCCTCACCGAGGATCGTAAAATTCTGCCCGATAAATCCATTGCCAGACGAGCCGCGGCGTAGGATCTCTGCGGACCCGCCTGCGACTCGCCCTGGATAGGGGGTTGTAGGTCCATAGCCAAGGAGTTCAACAAAGTCATTTGAAACACGCTAAGTCTTTTCAAGTGAGCGAACTCTTCCTGCTCCAGCCGGAGGAACTCCTCCCAATCCTTATGGAAAGCCTCCGCTGGGACCTTCTTATCCTTCTGTTTCATGTATGACATGACCTCCTCGTCAATGCTCGATACCCTGAAACACTCTTCATAATCCTGACTTGTGACCTTAAAACCCAACTCGGCTTCCTTGCGGTCAGACCTCATGGCCTTAGCCAGTCCTCCCGCGGAAAGACCTCTCGCCTTCTCAATCTCGGTGTGGATCTCAGAAGGGAGAGTCATCACCGAGGAACCCTTCTTCACAGGTTCGTCTAGACTGGGGAAAAAGAATGAACCAACAGGGGGGGCCGCCTCCGATTCCTCTACGACCAGGCCAACTGCCTTGGCTGCGTAAGAAACCAGTGGCTCCACTCGCTCCTGCTGGAAAATCCCCAAGGAGGGATTAGATTCCCATCCGAACCCGAAACTAGCAAGGTTGGGCTCATTATCGGGTTGATCGGGTTGTCTTAGCACATTAGCAGGAAACACTGACAGGCTTTCCTCTACTTGTGAATCAGATATGGATTGTTGATCGGAGTCAACATAATCCCCATCCTGATCATCATCCCACTGTTCATCATCCTCATCATCTACCTCAACCGTAGAGTGAGATGAATCATTAGTCTGAGCCAACAAAGGTTGTTCAGTGGAGCAGTTAGCCCCTCGTTTGTAAAGAGGTAGGTTAATCTGGTCATGATTAGCCATGCGGTTAGAGCCTCTTTGTTCAACGGATGGGTAAGTAGGACGATTATCTACTTGGTCTGACACTCTTCGATAACCTTCATTGATTATCGGGGTAGAAACATAATTGCTTGTCTGTCTTTGAGAAGCTTAGTTTCTAAATAGCAACCATTCAGAAAACTCGTCCGTGGACGGTATCATGCGAGTTACCTCACCGCGTGATACATTTAGCCCTTGAGTGCTAAAGCGGTTATGGATGTTAACATCGGAACTCGAGCGTGACTGATTCTGATGATGTGCAATAGTATCAAACTGACTATTTTGTTGATCGGTTTGTAACAAGTCAGTAGAACGATTGACTAGATCGTTTCTTAGAGGATGACTCAGATTATATTGATACTGTCTCACTCGAGCCAGTTCTGAGATCTGCCTGGTGTCGTCGTCGTAACGTTTAGTGTCACGACGAGAGCTATAACCAGGACTTCGCCTAACCGTATCATCGGCGTGACCCGCAAAACTACGTATATGGTCACGACGAGAGTCGTTGTTAGGACTTTTGCCTGAATTCCTAACCGTGAAGTCTGTCTCACGGTTAATGGAGAAAACAGGACTTTGAGCACTATCCTCTTTGTTCGTGGTGTTGAGATCTGTTAAAACCTCAACCCCACGGGAGCTGGAAATCTGGCCGTGTCTAGAATGAAATGCCAGAGATCCTGTATCGTCCGATACGCCCCCTTCAATACAACTGGTGTGCTCAACTAAAACCTCCCGCTGCGTAGAGGGGTTTTGAGTCTCAGTTATAGGTGGGATTTGAGTCACTTCTTTAGAAGGCTCAATATCCTGAGAATCCTGCGAATTCAGGACCGAATCTTGATGCTGATGATTGGCATGAATGCGATCATTTTCAGCACGAGGGGTTCGGACATGAAGACTATCAGTCTCGTTGTTGACACGATTGACCTGAGGCGTGGTGCCTCTGGGAGAATCCCTAGCCTTTTCTGAAGTGGCTTTGGAATTAACTCCCGCGATGTGTGAATCATCGCTATTAGTATGATTAGTTGTACATGAAATGGGGACGGAACGAGGGGTATGACGGGAGTCAGCTAAGGAGGCGACAAGAAGTGCCTCCATATTGCCCCAATGAGAAGAGGATACCGATTTGCAAAGTTTACAAGGTTTCGTACGGTTGCATCTGCGATGCAGAACGCAGGAATTATGTTTATCACCATGTAACAAAGCGATCCCACATTTACATGACCTCATTGTTCTGAACCAAACGCGTAATCAAAAGTACAACTAAATAACCAAACACAAATCCTAAAACGCGCGCATAGAGATTAATAAGCCAAATCGAGCCCTGAAGTGGTTTAGTTCTAAAATGAATAAAACGAACAGGGATGATAGCAGTCTATAGTCAAAGATCAATAATGACGATTAATAGCTGTCTGGCTAGCACTATGACCACGAAAGGAGAATCCAGTCTGAAATAGGCCGACCTCATGGAGACTTAAAAAAATCCATGTGGCACGAGTGTCGGCCGCCATTTTGAAAATTACGAAAGTAAAAATATAATTTTTATTTTATTTTTATGAACCTAAAGGTCCTAAAAATGGTGAAAAAAGACCGTCCGACGGACGGCCTAGGCATACTAAAATATGGGACTTACGCAAATTCCAATTAAGGGCGCATAGCAATAGACTATGCGCCATCTATTCAGGGCGAAACCTACTTGATATGAACCTTCTGTCAATAAAATCCACCGCCAAGGTAGTGTTAGAATATCCCTTTGGCTGGAGAGATGACAAAACACGTCTTATCTCGTTTCGCCCAAAGGTTAAAGAGGATGCATTATGGGTGGCGGTGTTGCCTGGATTGGGCTAATACCGTGTTGCCAAAGTGGGAGTATGTAGCCCAATCGGGCTAAATGTAGAGATATAGGTGTCCGAAGTGATTTTTCTTAATTAAATAATTATGTAGATTTTTAATAAAGGCATATTTTGGGCAGCAGTTCATCTTAGGGATAAAATGCAAACGTTTCCAGACTGAAGAGGTATGTATAAATAATACGTAATAAACGGTCAGATTTATCGGAACCTGAAATAGTATGCAAAAAAGTAATTAATTCATTCGATTCACAGTTATCTTCTGCGCATTTTGACACCTCTTTTGTTGCGCTACGATGTTGTTTGGCGGATTTATAGGCACTTAAGTGGCTTAAGGTCAAATTCAAAAGTTGCAAAAGCCCCTATTCAAGCAAGAGCGTTGTACTTTGACGAATAAAAGATCAGCATTATTTTTGCTCGCCTTTTATAAATGATTTGTTTGTCGCGTGTTGGATAAATCGATTGCGATGAACATCAGCATTAATTATAAATTACAAAGCAAAAGGGTCAGAGATGGGAGGCATAAATCAATAATTAATCAACCATTAATTGCCATGGTTAAGTAAATAGAACAAATTGGGGTATTTTGTCTTGATTTTGTCTTTGTGTGATGCTTGTGTGAGTTCCCTTCTGGAATTGGGGTAAATAGGAGCTTTTGCAACTTTTGAATTCGACCTTAAGCTACTCAAGTGCCCATAAATCCGCCAAACAACATCGTAGTGCAACAAAAGAGGTGTCAAAATGCGCAGAAGATAACTGTGAATCGAATTAATTAATTATTTGTTTGCATACTATTTCAGGTTCCGAAAAATCTGACCATTTGTAAGTGTTTAGATACTTTATTGGCGCAGTTTAGAAATGTTATGCAGCTATTACTAGATAGGCAAGACATTACATATGTTAATCTTGTTAATGGTTCTTTATACCCAATAAAGTTTTTTTTTTTTTAATTCAGAGATAGAAAATTTGTTAGACAGTTCTCCGTCCACTGTCCGAAATTCCTCATCAAACGAAGAGTAAGTAACGAGAGCATCAATGATGCAGAAGCTCACTACAGCTGAGAATTTGCGAAAATTCATAACTCATAACACATGTCTATATATAAACCACTATAATCTGTCCAGCATATAACAAATGATGCAAAGCTCGAATACATATTATACCTTACATGAAACAAGAATTATATATATATTATTATGCATTCACCGTTCACCGTGTAAGCACATTTGCCCTTCTATATGCTTCGGTTGAGATTTCATAAGATCAAGAAATAGTCTCTTTCTGGTATTAAAACAAAATATTGCCAAACACCTTGGATATTAAATGGTGCGACCTAATGGTAGATGATTGTTCTCTTTTGTAATGTGTGAAGGTTCAATAAATAATATGTACAGAGATGAATAACTTGGGTACATAACAATGGCAAAATACAACACCTATTTTATGAAAATATGCATCATTTAATGAAAATAATAATATGTGTACAGGTCACCAAACTCCCATGGCCCCTGGATCTTAGGCCAAGTAAAAATAAAACTAGTTTCTCGTGCTAACTTTTTGAAAAAAGGAAGATGAGGGCATTTTTTTTCTTCTTCCCAAAATGGCGAATGCCCCTTTTTCGAAAACTGGTTTCGCTTTTTCCAACATGGTGGAAATGTTTTTGCTTCAAAATGGCCGCCACTTTTCTAAGACTAGCTTTATAACCTTAAAATGGATACATACTGGAAACTGCTCGCGATATTTTGCATGTTTATTTTAATATAACTCAAGGATTTATTCTCTATTTTTTCTCTTTCAGGAATAAAAAGCTAAACAAGAAAAGATGTGTATTCTAGATTTACAAACTATCAGTGTGATCTCGGGAATATCTTGATAAATAAATCAGTTCCAGCCAAAAACGACAAACAAATGTCCCGAAGACCACACTGGTATTTTAAAACACCAGTTTTACCCACGGTTTATTTATATCATCTGATGATACAGTTTAATTTTTATCATGTTTTGATAATTAACAGTTTGCCTGTTATGTTGTTCTTTGATTTTAACAGGTTTTTTTTGAATATTGACACGTTCTCCATTTACAACATCAGTGTGATCTTGAGAACATTAAAAAAGAAAAATTAAAAAAATTAAAAAAATTGAAGAAAAAAAACTATTTTTTGACGCGGCGGCCAAAATGGATGCGCACGCGCGGGGAAGAGAAACTACTTTTTTATTTATTATTTGGCCTTGTAAATGGTGCGCCACTTTGACTTTGGTAATGCCACAAAAACCAGTTGGCGAATTGGCGTTCTCTTCTGGATGGTTCAATAAGTAACAATAACATTTACCGAGGTGATTGGTTTAGGGGAATATTGAGAATAAGATAGGCTTTCCTCTGATATCAAAATAGTACTACTACATAGTTAACCATACATAGCCTATAGGCATAGGCTGGGATTTTCGGGAATTAGTGCTCCTGGGACTCGATTTTGTTTTTCGGGCGGGACTCGGGATTTACGAAAATTGGTAGTCCAGATTTTCGAGGAAGTGAAAACGCAATAAAATATACTAAATATCCACCAAAGTGTACTGTACTGTAGATATGTAATTCTGTTCTCTGTGTTGTCTTCATTCATGCATTTATTATTGTCACATCTGCACCGGTTTTAATCAGCTTCCGGACATTAACATTACATATTAAATTCGCGACTCGTTCAAGATTTACCATCAGAATAATTTTGTGAACTACCAAAATGCATAAAACTTTCATAAGTGCAACCAAATGTGCACAATGAAGCGAATTTTAGAGCAACATCGTGCGTATACGTAAACACACCGCTGGCGATGTAAGCGGCGCCATACTCTTGGGTTCCTTTTTTAGTAGGAGAACCGTATGAGGAACAGGCGGGGTTGGACGATGATGTATCATTTATTTTAAAGACCCCTTTTCATTTTATATTTGGTTTATTTTGTACTCACGTCTAGGCTATATCAGCCTTTCGACTCACTCGTAGTCATTTTTTATCTGCGAACGTTTTCAGTATTTTACTTTTACTGTAAATTAACGATATTGAAAGCTTAACAGTGGAAAGAAGTTCCACAAACGCAGTAGCGTGTGCGCGAGTATACACGGACACCAACAAGATTCATGGGGTCATCGCGGACCAATCGGAGTCGTTGGATCAGATCAGCTGTCAGATTTGTTTACCATTTTAAATGATCAATATTCATGAATACGATGCATAATTAATTAAATGTTACCATATATGGCAAGATCATGACTCACGATTCGAACGATACCAAATTTATTTATAGGTAAGTCAGTGCATAGTGTCGCCTATCTATGGAAAATACGATGTATTTGGAAGATAAATCACCACTTTAGGACACAGTTTGCCTCAATAAAGGCATGATTTTTGTACTTCCTCCCTCATCAATAAATTTGATTTTGTTTAACTGAGGGTTAAAGTATATATTGAAGAATCAAAAAATGATGTAAAACAAAAATTGATATCCGCCAGATTTTTCACCCCCATTTCAACTTTGACGAGCTTTATCTCGAAATATCCTGTGCGACTTATGTCTGGTTTCGTCGGAGCGGGTCACATATTATAATAATTATATCATGAATAATAATGATCTCTAACCCTTCCTGTCGTGATTTCTGTAGTAAGCCAATCACAATGAGACAAACACGCATGTACATCATGATACATGCATGCCGTGTGTTAATCAAATTTTATGTCATAGCGTTTTACACGTATTGTCAATACAGTTTTGACAATAAAGAAAATAACGAAAAATTTCCAAGTTTGTCGAATGGCAATCTAACTCATTTTATAACATATTCATGCGATCATATTGTTTCACCATCTCAATATACATTTTCCGACAAATACCACTTGCGTGACCAAGATAAAACCATGTTTCATAGTCGCACTTTCCCCTTGACCTTTACCGTGACCTTTCGCATCGAGTCGCTTTAGCTTACTTGTAGTAAGCTAAAAATATAAATAACAGGACAAACTGTTTACTCAGAACAAGTTTGAACACACAGCAACAACAACAACAACAACATTGTTTCAATGCTTTCTGTACAATAAATAAATAAAATAAACAGTAGAAAGGTCCACTTTTACCAATATTTCTCCACACCTATGACAAAAGTTCTTTTACCGAATGCCAATTCTTGACAAAGATTGCCTGCTCACAAAATTACTGGCTACAGAGATCGCATATATATTTTAACTTACTTGTCCAGGTTTTCATCTATAGGTTGATATGCCACCACATAATGTTCTATTCTCTGTAAGAAATCACGGATGGCTTCTTCTCTGTCGTCCTGCTTGTAGTCAGGACTGCTCAGTTTTACTTCCTGCAAATGTATTTAAGAATATTAGTGTTCACAACTGTAATAACAAAACTTTGTAATTATTTTCTTGTTTATATATAGATCATGTTGCCTTTAAAAATCTAAAGCATGAGGGAATCCTCCGTGTATCCACCATGTATGCATGACCCCTTTAAACCTGCCCAATATGATGCCTGAAACATGTTGAGTTCCAACAATGTGTACTGATATGGAGAATGATGAGGCTCTATGTCATATCACAACACTGATAGAGTGTGGAATATGTGGCGACTGGTGGCGATATAAAGTGCTCAACAAAAGAAAGTCATACACTTTGTTTAGGTCCTTTAGAGTAACTTCCGATTATTTTTTGACCAAACAGACTGGATAGACATTTGGATGAATCTTTCCAGCACAATTTGATACCAAAGTTGTCACCTAACAACAAAGATAAACCATGATTAGCACCAGTTGAAGAAAATTAGTCACTTTTTCAAAAGTCACATTTTCAATTCACTACGTGGGAAGAAAAGACCACATGTTACCTGTTTATAATCAAATAGCCTGCTCGCTCAGGCAGGACCCAACACAGTTGCAGTGTGTGATCAATATCCATTTCATTACCGGCCATTCAAGTGCCACGCACAGCATTTTCTCGTGGCTTGCATGCGTTGAAAATGTGACTTTTGAAAAGTGACTAATTTTCTTTAAATGGTGCTAATCATGGTTTATCTTTGTTGTTAGGTAGCAACTTTGGTATCAAATTGTGCCAGAAAGATTCATCCAAATATCTATTTAGTCTATTTGGTCAAAACATAATCGGAAAGTACTTTAAAGGACCTAAACAAAGTGTATGACTTTCTCTTGTTGGGCACTTTATATCGCATGAAACAATGATTCACGTCCAATAGTGATGTCACATGATGATTTAATTGCTGTTTAAATCGGACCAATCAGGTACTCCATTTACATGGATCGTATGTTGTGTATTGGTAATAAATCACTACCAATAGATGCTGTGTTAATTGCTGCTTGTTATTGGGCACAAATACAAATGGCCAGTGATGGTAAAATTCCACCATTTGTTTACATACTTAATGACTTAAAGAAAGTGTTGTTTTCAAACTCCCTCAATTTGTTCTGACATGCTTAATATTTTTAGCCATATAGAGGGACATGAGGACCCAGTCTATGGCCCATTTAATATCCATGAGACAGAGACGCCACTGTGTCATTCACTGATCAAAATGAATATATGCACACTCCCTCCTAAGGCAGGCGATGGCGTATACACCCACACGTACAAAGATAGAACACTATCCAGAGGAAGGGAAATACACTATCTGATCCTATGACCATTTCTTTTGGCATGCCACAAGGCTCAGTCTGAACATATCACCCCTGTTTTGTGCAAGCTCCACTGGCTTCCTATTCGTGAAAGAATTGTCTTCAAAATTCTTCTGTTGACTTTCAAAATTCTTGTCGGCGAAGCCCCTGCATATCTTTCTGATCTGGTATCTCGCTATAATCCGCCACATACTTTGAGATCTGCGTCACGAACACTTCTCCGCGAAAAACCCAGCAAGACCTTAACATATGGGAGGGGTTTTTCTGTAATTGCACCCAAGCTGTGGAATGCACTCCTGGACAACATCAGGACATTACCAACAGTGACTAAATTCAAATCAGGACTTACGACTCATCTTTTTAAAACTGCATATGGCAACTGATTTTTTAGTCATGTACTATAATATGCTTCAGTTGTGTTTAAAAAAAAAAAATCTATATATTTGTGTTTTAATACTTATATATTGACGCTCTGCTATTAATGCATTTTATTGTTTTACACACATATCAACGTAATTATATATTGTCATTTTAGTGTATTAACTATTATATTGCAAATTTGCTCGTTTACTTCTAGCCAGCTGCTGGCAGTTGGGTTTTAATCTTTAGCTGTCTAAATTTATGTGTTTTTACATAGTTTTAAAATTGGTATTTAGTAGTTTGTTAGTTGTACAGCGCATAGATACCACTTGTTTAATGCGCTTTATAAATGATTATTATTATTATTATTATTATTTATATATAACGAATGGATAAGAAAATAACTCAACCAATATTTATACATGGCTTGGCAATACAGTGACTTTTAATGATTTGCACTTACAGTTATATTGGATTGGATCATCTCTGCATCGTCACATATTGATTCCACAAAGAAAACCTACAGAAAAAAAGACATCATAAAGTTTTACAAACATAAGATACATTAATACAAACATTTTTAAAACTCTTTTCTTAGTTAAGGGCTCAATAAACTCCACAATGCTCCAATAGCATTGTCCACCCTACCACTCTGTGTCTCATTGGCTCCTAACTATATGTTTCTATGCCGCAATGATTGCGGGGAACCAAAGTATTGTGCATGAACACTTACAACGCATGTGTGAGAGCGTGAAAGAGTGAACTGTGGAGTATGTTGGGCCTTTTAGGTTACTAGATGTTGCACACAAACTAAGACTAGGGGAACAATGGCAAAAGGTGTGCTGTTAAATATCTTCCACATTTAATTAAATATCTGGGGTGTACAGAGGGACTGGGAACTAAATGGACAATGCAGTAAATATCGAACATGAACAAGAAATCGTCACCTCTAACTCAACAGGTTTTTCCTGAGCGACAAAATTATTTTCCTATGAAATGGCTCTTTTAGATATCAATAAATCAGTACATGTATAGGCAACCAACCCATGTGATATCTGACTTACTTTAAAGCATCGCCTAGCACAGAATTGTAGAATGTGTTCTCTTCTTTCTCTCGTTGTATTAGTTGCATCAAAAACCTACAAAACAAACAAGATACAGACATTTAGTACGTATAAAATTGTAATTACAGTATTTCTTTGCAATTCTCACTTTTCATACCAATTCTCAGATTCTTTTAAGAAACTGAGAATTGGTATAAAAAGTAAATATGCAAATGTTAGAGATTTATTGGTGTTTAAAGTTCCTAATACTCTTAAAATTAAGAACAAAACAGGTTTAAATTGATAAATATCACAATGGACTTATTATAAAAAAATCTAACACCAAATCCCCCTCCTTCAGCATATGGGGGGGGGGGGGCACACTGGTAAGAAGAGAAGTCTAAAATGTTTACAGCTTTTTGCTTACAGCTATTTCTCAAAAATTCAAAAAACGTTTTCAAACCATGCAGAACAAAATTGTCCGTTTTATTTTGGGTGTGGAACCGCGTACCCATATTGGTCAAAAAGTGTTGGACATGGTAGGGATGTTATCAAGCCGGGATAGGGTTGTGCAACTTAAACTTAACCATGTTTTTAAGATTTTTCAGGATTTGTCTCCTGATTATATGAAATTGTATTTTACTAGAGTGTCATCTTTGCATAAATATAGTACCAGGGGTAGCCCATTCATGTTTGTTGTTCCTTCTTCAAAGGGTCAAGCTTGATTTACTTTTTATAATACTGCTATTCATCACTGGAACTCATTGCAGAGAGAGATCAAGAACACCAATAATTTTAGTTTATTCAAACAATTAGTTAAAAGACACTTGGCGAGTTATGATTCAATTGATTTTTGAGCTGGTCTCACCTTGTGCTCGTGCCCTGTTTTTATTTGTTTTGTCCTTGTTTTCGTTTGGCGTTTGTGCTTCTTTCGTGCCTTTCATTTGTTTTTGTTTTGTTTTCCTGGTTTTTCTGCCTTTCCTGCCTTTCTATGCTTGTTAAGGACCCTAATGGAAATAAGCTTTGTGCACAAAGCTTTTTGGGCTATCCTTGGTACTTTTGCTCATATTTTATTATGTCTATATGTTTTTAAATAAGTTTGTGCAATCTTTTTTACATGTTTGTATTTTTAGATGTTTCTCTATATGATGTTTTGAGTACCTAATAAAATCACGTCACATCACATCACAAATACAACACATTTCATAATGGGGACATCAAGTGCTTAGAGCCAATCTGACAATAAATTCATGAGTTTACGACCTTTCACTTGCAGAATCACCACACATTTGAACCAGAATATGAGAACACCAGGTGCGCAGTGTCAATTTGACAATGCAGTCAAGTTCATAGCAAAAACTGACATGCTTCATTAGTGTATCAATAATTGGGAAATCTAAGTTTGGAGTTAGTCAGTTCTATACAAGTTAAAAGGCGACTGGGAATTTTCTTGAGCAAAACTTACTCCTACTTCTCCCTCTGTGTCCAGCCATTCAGCCATGTCGTTTAGTGCTGCTTCCGCACATTTTCTACAGGAAAATACAACATCAATTAGGATTATTTGATATCATTTGTTTGAAAATCGACATTATTACATTTGTTTAATAGGATATCAATCGATCAAAACAAATTGAGGCTCATACATCATGGTACTAATTCATCAACAACAAAATATAAAAAAAGAAAAAATATCAGAAAATCATCAAGAACAGCCCCATTTAACAACATTAATAATTATTTTGACCTATACAAGTGACGATGAGTCCTTTGCAAAAACAGATAATGCCATCCTTCAAAATTGAATTGAGGATGCCATGCAGCTATCTAAACTTCTCAAAAAAAGTTTGGTGTTACATTGACAACTGCAGTGTAGAGTGTATGCTCTATTGACTTTTGAGCACAAAATAGTGATGATTTTGGCACATTCAGATTGTGGCCTCCCATATTCTCAAGCAAGTTGCTGGGCAATGAAACAAGAGTTTGCTACAAATGAGGTATCATTGGAAAGAGGAACACATTAGCTTTTCATTGACAGGAAACACAATATGAATACACTATGAAATATCCGGAAAATTGGTGATTAAACAAGTTTCCGAACTTTTTTGGAGGAGTTTATATTACATACTTTTCAATGTTCAAAAACCTAACAATCGACATCATAAAAACACTACCAATTCATGTTCTGTAGCAAATTTGAGGTTAACATGGCATGTTTAGTTCAATTTTTACAGATTTTGTTTAATCTATTTTTGCAAATGAGTACTCTTCAAGTGTGATATCCATTGCGTGATTGCATTATGCTACAGCTATATGGTAGCCATACGCATCTATGTTCTGAAATGTTCATTTATGGTTTGTTTACGAATGTAAATTCAGTACATGTTCATCAAATGAAGTGTGAACCAAAACACTCTCACGAACAAATAGAAACACAGGCTTTTAGGGAAGGGACAAAAACAACAACAACATCACGGGGCAAGAAACAAATCATTTAATTATCTGGGAGAATGAACTTGATGAATCCCCACATAAAAATATATATCATCATAATTTTAATATGGGACACATATAGCTTTGTCTACGTTTCAAAAAGGTTAAATCACCAAATAATATTTTGATTGGTTATGTGCAGCTAGTTTTCAAAATTATTGTAGTACATAAATTGATGATACAATTGATTTTAAGAATATTGAACACACACATCAGCCTTTTTAATGTTTGGCCATTGGTAAAAAGTTGAGATTATTCTGGTGGATTTCACACTAGAAGAGCCCCCCCCCCCCCCCCCACCACACACACACACACACACACGATTCCCCTCCCATGGGGAAAACAAACTTGAAACTCCCACACAGCCTCATTGGAAACATGATATTAACTTGAAAAAACAAAAAGCTTTTGACTTCTCTGGACAGACTGGAATGTCCCTCTATAAAACATGACATTTCGAGAATTCTGCGATTGATAAGAACGTCTTGAAATATTGAAAGATGGCAAAACTTGGTCATTTTGCTTTTTGCTATAAATAGGAATATTTTAAGTTGATAAGCACTAACGTTTTTTTAAATGCAATGTAATATTTCATGTAGATTTCATTCTACAAAATGTTCTTTTACGATGAGAACTTTCTTGCCGCAAAAATATTTATCATTCCCTGAAGTGGCTGAAGCAAAGAATCATCTATAAAATAAAACAAGTTGTTCTACCACTCTAAATGCCAACTAAGTTTTTCATGGCTTAACCGTATAAGAGCATCACATTCATAATCCAAAGGTCATTGGTTCAAATCAGTCTGTAAGCGCATTGCATTTCTTGTGTGTTTCAGCCACTCTATGAAAGATCAATATTTAACTTCATTACAAGTAATAAACATGAGAGTGCCTGGCCTTTTGATCCTAATAGAATCTTTATTGAAGCCTTCAATACAGATTCTGTTAGGATTAAAATGTCAGGCACTCTCATATATTACATTTACTTACACAGGCTACTTATGGGGTAACGCAGTTTGCATTCAGCTTTTACATTATATAACTTCATTATATGATATATGCTACATCCCTTACCACAACCTTATGCACTTGCACCAGAAGGATTGAGTTTCACACCAAAGTTATTTTTGAAACTAGTTTGCTAGTAGTATTAATTAATTCTAAAAATGCAAAATTATTTACAAAACAACAACTATAAAACTACCTAACTAGTACAGTGCCTACAATTCACAATGCAAATTACAGCGTGTCCCAAAAAACTGGGTTCAAAAGTTTGCGAGCTTACAACTAAAAAAGTAGGAAACATAGATAGTTTATATTTAGGGATACTAAACAAAATATACATGACCTTAATTGGTTAAACTCTGTAATTGATCCAATATAAACTTTTTGAAATACAAAGATTTTAATAGAGCGTGGTCAAACCCATTTGTCCCACTTTTCAAGGAACACCCCGATGTGTTGCAATTGCACATTGTTGTGATTTCGTCAATGTTTTGCCTTTGCAGTCATTCTTTACAAAGACTTGGGCAGTAAATAAAATTATCTTGGTCATATACCAATAATACAAGTTCATCATTTACATAAACATTAACAAAAATGTTCTTTGTTATAGTCCAAGTTATTGTTAAGTTCTTTCGGAGAATAAACCCAATGCCGGGAATACTGCACATAGCGCACAGTTTCATGCAACGCACGGATGGTTTATTCCTTAAATCGGGACAAATGGGTTCTGACCACGCTCTATTCAAATCTTTGTATTTCTAAAAGTTTACATTGGTTTGGTCTCCAAATTTACCCAATTAAGGTCAGGTATATTTTGTTTGATATCCTTAAATATAAAATATCCATAATTCCTACTTATTTCGTTATAAGCTCGCAAACTTTTGAACCCAGTTTTTTGGGACACGCTGTGGTTAGAGAAATTATAATAACACCAAGTACACCAGTCACCTTGTACAGTAATCGAGTCTATATGAAGAGGTAGGATAGGTAATACTGCATGCAATGGCTTTACAGGGTGGGCCAGACAGAATGGACATTGTTTCAAGTTTTGTGCAGGTGTACAAAGACAAGATTCAAAACTTTAGGTAGAATGCTAATTTAATTGTTACTAAAACATAAAAGAATTGATTAGCAATAATCCAATGATCAATGTTCCCAAGCCCCCCCCCCCCCCCCCCCACCCCCCAGTTCGTTCTTTGTGACTTAATCACCCTGTAATAATAATATAATAATAATAAACAGGCATTTAAAAGACGCATTTCAGACCGCAAGGAAACTCAATACAGCGCACTGTGCAATATGATCTGATTATATTAGAGGCCACATTATGTATGGATCTGTAAAACCAGGCCAGGGCAGTTATTGAATGACAAGGACATAGTGACCCACATTATCTATGGACCTGCCATACCAGGTCAGGCAATCGCTGAATGACACGGATTTATGAGCCAACATTTACATGTAAGTATGGAACTGCGTCATTACTGAGCAATGGGCGTTCAACATTCGGATGAATGCGAGCGATACGATCAGATCAATGCGAGCTATAAGATCAGATCAATGCGAGCGATACGATCAGATCAATGCGAGCGATACGATCGGATCAATGCGAGCGATACGATCGGATCAAGAAATTATTGAACTGATTATAGTGAAAATGTAAAATGCAATATCAATGTGGTTTTCAATGGCTCTTAAAATCCAATAGAGGGTCAATTATGATTTTAGCTTGTTTGTCTAATTAGCTTGTGTTTTTATTATTATTATTTTGATATCATTCTGTACTGTATACCTTGATTTCTTTATTTGCTTGTGAATATAATTTTGTTTTCCTTCTTGTTTATTTATGTTTCGTAACATGAAAATTTGTTTATTTGATTTGCTCTCATGTTATTAAAAACATTTTTCATCTGGACACATGCTTGTATGGGAAAATTTATTTTGAAAAAATTTGCAAAAATCACAAATTGAAGATGAGGATAGATAGGAGTTAAATAATCCAGATGCAATTTGGGTGAAAACAACACAAAATATCTATACTAACAACCCACTAACCAACAAGAAACAAACAAATAAATCTACATCTAGAATGCAAATGCGTGCAATAAAACAGCATTGCCTTGCCAAGTGCCCTTTCACGCATTGTGTTCTACAAGAGTTCCGATCAGAGGTAGAAAATGCACAATTTCAGGGCTTTTGAAATAGCATCTCCTTCTCTGTCAATTGAATGGTGGTGTTTCAATGGTAAATGATGCCACCTTTGTGAATGATAAAAAGTAAATGATCTGTTTGATACATATAAGTTATTAAGGGTGACTCAAGGAAGTTATTGTTGAATTTTGTGAATGCTGTATAATTATTAAACTATTAATCAAATGCATATAAAAGTATACATTTTTGTAAAGGTTTGGGCCAGAGAATCCATTTTTGGTGTCAATTTTGACCAAAAATGTTGTTTTTTTGAAAAAATCACAAACAATCACTTTTTTGACCAAATTTATTTGGGACAAGCTCACAAAATTATTTTTGAGTAAAAAATGCCTAAATTGCTTGATTATACTATAAAAGACACTTATCTAGTGCTGATTTTCTCATTTTTTCTTCTAAAGCTGTATTTTTGAAATTTTGACCCAAAAAAAGTGAAAAAAGGGGGGAAAAAAAAAAATCACATTTTTGGCACTTTTTGACACCAAAAATGGATTCTCTGACCCAAATCCTTTCCAAAACTTTATACTTTTAGAGATGCATTTGATTAATAGTTCAAAAATCACAGCACTCGATAAATTCAACAAAAACTTCCTTGAGTCCCCCCTTAAATGGATGATCACCATTCTGTTTCAATGCATAGTTCCTGTGTCAGTCCTTTTTGTAAAATTGGTGTCAGAATCCGTTGCTGCTGGCTTGCAAGTGTGTCCATTCAAAATAAAAGTGAACATCAATAACGTACCAGTATAACGTACCAGTATTTTTGACTCAACTACACACAGCAGGTACTTTTTACGTGGCTATTTGTTTTACCATATACAAAACAAATTTTTTAGAAGCATTTCCCAATTTTCAGAGTCTATCTATCTGATTACTGAACCAATACGAGGCATGTTTGTACTTATTTCAATGCATTTATATCACGGTGATTCCAAATATGGCAATGAAATTCAATAATTCTGATATTTTAAAACATTTTGTGCAATTTTGGAATGTCGTCTGCAGACGGCTGCTGTGTGGAAAGTGTTAAAATTGAGTTGCAAGGGACTCTGAAGGTGACTATAGCATAGTCATGATTTATTTTTGCACCGGCTCATAAAAAAAGATAAACACACAACACCAGATAATTCCCCCATGGATAAGAAACAAAATGGTGCTCCAAAGAATTCGCTTTTCTATTTTGATGTCAAACATTGTACGTACTAATAGTGAAAGAGCAATTAGGATCATTACACCTTACAGGCAGTGTGCGAGGAAATGAAGCCACATGATTCCCATGATTCACCATATGAAAGCCACCACTTCTTTGAAATGTACTATGCAGTTGTTCGGTTTGATGGGCGGAGCTTAAGAAAAACAGCACCCTCATCAAGCAGTGTGTGGATCACAGTACGCAAACGCTGCGCTAAATCGTAAAGGGAACTGTGGTTTTTACTTCAGCAGTGAATTTACAGTGCTAAGAGACAATTTCAAGAACGATAGAAAATACTGTAAAACACAATAATTTCGCGAATCTAAAATTAGCACTTTTAGCGTGCATTTAATTTTGTGAAGCTGGACATTTTACTGTTAGATTCAATGCAAAATTGTCAGTTTCGCGGGTAGTTAATTTTGCAAATCTGCATCCCTCACGAATCCCTCACGAAATTAAATCCCTCACAAAATTATGTGGTTTTACAGTATATAAAATATGATCATTACTGAAATATTTGAAAAGCATTAAGCAAATAAAATAAGTAAGCCTGCGACACTTGTAAGCCCCCAAAGTGGCATGAGGCAGGTAGGCTGTGCTACTATTATAGGCAGGCTGTGCTACTATAATAGGCAGGCAGTTAAGCTGCACTTACGTGCGAATCCTCAACCCTTCTGGATTATCGTGCCGGAAGAAATCATGGTTTGCCTTGGCAACATCAATTAATTGACGTCTGTATTCCCCAACATTGAACACTGCACACCAGAGATAGATACAATGAAAAAAAAATACAATAACAGGTGATGAATCAAGCGTTTTCAAAAAGCCACACACAAATGTGCCGATCATACTTACGTTCTGATGGCTTGGGCTTGCACATTGTCATTTCGGAAGAAATCACTTGGGGCCATCCCGCCAACGGCTTTACGTCTGTACTCACCGACATTAAAAACTACAAGCATTGTATGAAAAGTAACATGTTATAATTGAACAACCCTACTAAGATTTTTTAAGACTTTGCTCCAAGTACACATTAGGGCCTAACTGGGGAACAACTTCTAAACAAAGTGAAATCATTCTATTTGGAAAAGGTTCATTTTTCTAACTCCCATTTGTCACCCCAATTTTGATTAAAATCAGGTATTAATTGACATTAACATAATTTCAAATTTTCTTGGTGAGGCTACGAAAAAACCTGTTGTACGGGCTTGACCGTCCCATAGTTTTTTGAATTGTCCAAATTTTAACTAAAATAATTTTGCGCCAGGTTTGGGATACGCCACATCACAACCCCTCTCCAAGTTTCTTGACTAGACGGCAATTCTCAAAAGTTGATGGCCTGGTAAATCCTAGCTACGCCACTGTGTCCCGAAATTTAAAAAAACATGATCGACAGACCCTACCCTACCCTAGAGGTTCGTTTGCCTGGGTACAACAGGGTTTTCCCCGGTTGCCTTACTGACAATTAAAATTTATCTGCCAATAATAACATTGTCAATATCTGTAAATAATTGATAATAGTTGTGTGCACATTTTGGTGAATTTTCAAAATAATCTGAAATGTTTTAAAGGGGGTTGGTCAGGCTCATAGAAAAGAGCCCTCAATTTTGTCAGAAATCAATAATGTTGTCTCGCATGTAAATTTGATAAAATTGATAGCTTTGTTCTGGATTCCAAAACATGAATATAACCTTAATCAGTCGTCTCGCATGTTAATTTCATAAAATTGATAGTTTTGTTCTGGATTCAAAAACATAAATATCATAATTGAAATATTGTACCGGTAACACAGGTTTTGGTGGCTTTAAAAAGCTTTATGGTCTTTCTGTTGGTTACCTTTGGTGCAGACTCCAATCCAGTTTAGATATCTTGTGAGTTTCTTTGCAATATACGTCTTGCCTCTCGCCGGTAGACCTACCATCACGATCACTGCTGGTGGGTTGGACAGGTTTGGCATTGTTCCTGTAGCAAAACAAAAAAGTAAAGAACACAACATTAATTCAAAAAGAAAAAAATTACACATATTCCTCAAGATATACATAAAGCATGTTTCGAACATTTTTTGTGGTATCTTAATTAAATTGTACCATTTTAGCCCAAAAGTAACAATCTAACTTGCTCATAGTATTTATTCATATAATGAAAAACAAAAAACTTTTAAGGGTTATTCTCGTGCTTAATGGGCACAATAACGTTACAAGAACAAGTATTTCATCACTAGAAACAACTTCTAATGAGAGACATTAGCTCATGAACAGGAAGTAAATCAGCAAAGATGTGACAATCAAATGTGACAATCAAATGTGACTGCCAGAGTCAGCTCCTGAGAACTCATAGCACTGCGCTCAAAAAAATGTGCATGATTTTTTAAAAGTATCATTCATTTGCTTTTTCCCTGGAAGAAACACACTCTGTAATATGTGACTTTTATAATGGTATTATAAAGCAGTTACATCGATAAAGTGACAATGTCACTGCTAAAGTAAAGCAGCTGCTAAATGATGATAAAATCATAGAAAGCAATTAATTAACTGCAATTTGACAAACTGACAATATTTCCGGTGTCAGCTGTGAGGATTGTAACCATATTTGGGATGTAAAAACTTGTTTAAAAAATCAAATCACCAAATGTGTCCATAAAATAGAAGGGAAAAAAGAATATTAGCTTACTATGTGGTAATTGCATTGCTGTTTATAATGGAACAAAACCAAACCCTCTTTTGTATTTTTTTTCTTCTTCAAAAGCAACATTTTTTTGGCAGAGGCAGCATATCTACCACAATTAATGGAGTTCCTTTAGTATACCCTACCACTGCATGTCTTCAATGGGGACTATTAAAGAACGACCCATACACTTACACTGTGAGGAATATTATTATTATAAGGATTTATATAGCGCATTTCCAAAAGACCAATGCGCTGTACAATATGTATACATTAGATAAAAATATGTTGAACCAAAACCAGCAGTAAAATAAGAATTATACATACATATTACATGATAAAATACACAAAAGCAGCACTGAGAGAAACACACAGCCCGACCCCACACCCCCTCAAACACACCCACCCCCACGTGTAGACGGTGCGAACCGTGGAGGTGCGAACCGTGGAGGTTGTATACACACATACCAACCGGGGAGTTCATGAGTTTTTAACCGACTAACTGTGGAGGTGTTGAAAACACAAAAAAGAGGTATACTATACCCCCCTCTACTGGTCAAAGAGGCTGTTTTTGGACTCCTTTTCAATTGGGGAGCTCCCCAGTCAGACGGGACCTCCACAGTTAGCCGGTGTGTATTCATTTGACCTCCACAGTTGTTGGTAAAAGACAGAAACACGCAAACTCGCACCCACACCACATACACACTACCCCCTCTCCCTCCCCCAAAAGATATTGCACATAAAACATGGTACATTTACGTGATCACCTGACTGACACCATACAACATACCCCACACACCCCCACCCCCACCATACCCCCTCCCTCCCCAAAATATATTGCACATAAAACATGGTACATTTACGTGACCACCTGACTGACACCATACAACCCCCCCCCCCTCACCCCCTCACACACACTCCCCTACATACATTAGCTGTAGCAGCACTCGCAATACCCATGCACAAACCAAACAACAGCACAGAACCTGTAATTTAAATAGGAATACAAATGGAAAGCTTACCCACATGGAATATTTTGGTGTACTTTTGTGTGTGTATGGCTGGCTGCTTAAGTATGGTTCAGCTCCATATAATTGGTATAATTCTAAGGTCAATTATTATAGGTCTTACAACTAATTCAACAATAGATTACCTTGAGTTGTATTTGTTCATATGCAAATCACAATGATTGTATAACTTTATCCTGAAGCTTTATTCATTATGGTCTTTGATATGGTACCGTATGGTCATAGCTATGGCAGGCGACACCGGACAGGCCCGCCCGGGACTATTTAATTGGTGCCCAGCACTCACAGTCAATGAAAGCCCTCCACCCGGCACTAATTCACCACAAATTGTACTAAATAAGCTTTACAAATATGATATTAACTAGTGTGGAAGGAATTTCGAAGTAAAATTGAGTATTTTATGGCATTTCCCCGTTTTGTTAACATAATTTTTAATATTTGGTCAACAAATTCAGTAATCTTACGTCGTAATATTCCTGGCTGGGAAATTAGAGCCCAGCACTAATATTACTCTAGCTACAACCCTTGATATAGATTGATGATGCAAGATGGGGATGACGCTAGACTTGAACAGGTACAAGATAGAATACAGCATACAAACACTTTTCAATTTATTTGTGAATTCAACAATATTCAACAATTCTGTCTATCTATCAGATTACACCATTGCCTAAAACGCATGTTCTACTAGTACTATAGTCGTCGTCAGAATACTTCAGCACTTTTTAAAACCGCCAATGCGCGCGTCTAGTTATTGAGCGTGTGGGCGGGGACATTCATGACCCATAGATACAATCGCGGCCAATCGGATTACAGGGGCCGCGACGTGCGAACTGCTCAAAGAGAACGCTGTTGTGACGCTGTTCTACAACGCACAGAAAAAAGTGCCGAAGTATTCTGACGACGACTAAAGTACTAGTAGTACTAGTTGTAATTGTAGTACTACCCTTTGCACACAAGATAATATTGACAAGAAAATAAAAATATAGTACTTGAAAACAAATCATCTAAAGTATTGAAAGAACTCAAAGTCATAAATACATTACATGACCAAGCAAATTTGTTCAAAGTTAGATGACTGAAAAATTATGCACATGAAAGCGCTTTAACAGTATTGCCAACCTACCAAACCAACATGACCTTGTAATGCAATCTATAAATAGCTGGCAAGTGGCAACACTTCCTATTGATCCAAATGTCAAAGCGACACACCCCCAGTGATTGACCAATCACATAAAAGCAAACAGACACACACCACTTCCTAGATTGCATAGAGGGTTGCCAAACTCCCAATTCTAAATGTATGTACTGAATTGCCATTGTTTTGTTTAGTTTGTTCATTCAGTACATGTCATATAGTCCATTAAATATTGTCCAAATGGTAGAATTCAACGTATTCAGGATACAACTACATGACAATTGAAATTGAATAAAACTATGAAAAATCTAGTAATACAAAACAAACCTGGTTATTTACTTCCCATTTCTGTCCTCTTTGACAGATCATTAATAAATATATTACTTAAGTGAGACAAAATCCTGGAATTGGGTACGGATACATTTTTATGTCTAAATGAAATTTGAGTGTAAAAAGTAATCCACGCATGCACATGCAATTTTGCATCTGCACACGTCACAATATGATGCACAGTGTCCACTCTTTGCTGATGTACGGAGGCTCATCAAATTTGATAAGACTAAACCCCTAGCTTCAATTTTCATCTATATGCATTACATTTAGTATTTACCGTGGATTAAACAGACATCGAGCCAAATTCATTAAGCAATTTCTATAGGTATGAGCCTCCAAACAATCCTGTATCTAAAACATATTAAACCCATGACATGTTTTTATCTCAAGTTGGGGCTGACAAACATCTGTACAATCAACATCTCATATTTCTAATACCTATGATAGAAGTGACACATATATCTCTGCTAATACCGTGTGTACGTGACAGCCATTCACTTAACAATGGTGCTATCTCTACCTGCGTACACATCTTCTGAACCGCTACGCCGCAGGGAAGAAACCCTTCAGCTGCTCAAGAATGCAAAATATCATATTCTAACTTTTGAAAAATTTCACAATGTCAAAATTTCACAACACATCTAATTGACACAACTTTGGTATATTTGTTTTACAAATTCTAATTTTCTATTAGACCATATGTCATTATAGTCATCTAAGTATGTTAGGTGTTTTTTTATCAAGCATAAATATAAATGATACAATATTGCAGTTCAAGGTGAAATAAACGTTTTGATCTATTTACAAATGTATCATCAGTAAACTTGAGTAATTGTTCTAAGCCAATACAACTTTGATCTACAACAGGAGGGGGTCTGAGGGTCTGAATTATTTCAAAGCCAACACAGGCTGAGGGAGGAAGGAGGGTACTGACAAGAGGGGGGGGGGGGGGAGGGGGGGGTGGGGGGTGGGGGGTACTTAAACTATTTCTGAGATTTTTTGGAATGATTTCTAAAACAATATAAATGTAATAGCGATAGCATTGCCCTACATCAGGAAGGGATATGAGGGAATTATTGTGTAGGAGGGGGGTTCTTGAATTATGATGCAATCTAGCCACACACAGAAGACATCAACATTTGACTAATCTAAAGCCTCTGTCACCACTAAGGCGATCAGGCCAGCGCTTGCGTTGCGCTACAAAAGTAATAAATTATGAATAATACGCAGGAAGAGTGCAGAAAAATGTCCAAAATTGTCAATTTTTTAACACAAGGTAGCTAAACACCATTCACATGCTGTTGCTTGCATTGCTTTGTAATATGTAACATTTTGGACAGTTTTCCACACTTATCTTGCGTGTTATATTCAAGGGCAACCATGGGAATCCTCTCCTGTCCTAGCCAGTATCCACTGTGTCCTCAATGGGTTCTTTAGAGACTTTAATGCATTTGGCTGGGGCTTTGATACATTTTCAGCCCGATGCAAGCGCAAGAAGGACTGATTGCTGTAGGTGTGACAGGGGGTATAAGTAACAACAAGGAAACATTTTTTGACATTAACTGTTACAGTCACAGTATTATCAATACCTAGATACCATCATATTTGTCACATGCATACTAAAAAACTAACAGCCTGTGCATAACTAATAAATGTTACATCAAACCAACAAACAGTGACATTGTAAAGAAAAAAGAGTCTATACCATAATGTGATCATGTTTTCATGGTTGGCTGGTTTACCATATGGACGGGTTAATGCAGGCATCAAGGATAGTCAAAGATTAGACGCCTAATATAATCTTTGCCTATTAGTTACTGTCATAATGCTATGGACGAAATGCAAGCTATTTCACGCTAGTGTGTTTTGTTGTTGTTCGCGAAGCTACGTCCAGATGCATGAAATTCGCGAACAGCTACATTGTATGCATGCATGTGCGTGACAATTTCACGTTTGACCAATCAGGACGTGCGGTTATTTTTGAAAGCATCCGGTACGCACTTCCTGGTTTACGCATGTACGCTTGTATGCACCCAACGCACATACGCACACATTTGATCAAATTATGTCCATAGCATTATGATGCCGACTAACAGTTATATTTTTAAGGTGGTGAATCTTGACCTAATTTATATTTTGGACAGGTGAATCTATGGAGATTCTTCACCTGTATTTCAACATCTCCCAAACATACTTTAGAACGAACATAGTGCACTGAGGAGAATCTTCACCCAATAAATTGCAGGTAAGAACAGATCTTGACATCATTTTTCATGAAGGAAGGTAAATACATGTGAAGGCTTGAGGGTATGTTCAAGATTCTAAGTGATGCCTGCATAAAACCATTGGTTCTATACATAGTCTGCCTGAGTGTAATTAATCTGATACATCAGAACCATTCATTTCATGTCTATCCAATTGTATGTAAATTGTAAAAGTATCCAAGGAAATGGAACAAATATGAACAATTCTAATTTGCTTACATGTTTAAAATGGGGGTACTGTGAGTCTGTGACCCTTACTTCTGAAACTCAGAGCGTCGTAATCAATGACTCTCAAGGGTTAAAAAAAAACATGGCACATTTCTGGTCCAACATACAGCGCAGTGCCCTCTTTAGAAAGGGCAATGCCGCAATATATAATTTTGAATCTTTTATCAAATAAGTTATAACCTCAGTTCACTATCGCTGAAGAAACATCTTCACAATGCTTGCTTAAAATCATTGCAGGTCAGGATGATCCTTAACTACAAGAAATGGGTGGTTATCACTGATTTTAGTGCATTTTTGAGGTGATGAAACTCTTATTTTGAGGTCTTAAGTATTGATTTTCAGTACATGTATGTCTGTTTATGTCATTTTGAAGGTAAAAATGGGGCATTTTGGGTCCTTCATGTCCATTGAACTTTTGATTAAAAAAATTCAATACCTATGATCTATGAAATCTATCTCATATGGGATGAGATCGGGTGACATCGTCACCTATGCTAGTGGGATCAGGGATGTGGTATCAGTAAACTCAAGGGCACACATAAGGAGGAAATCCTGTACCTGTAAACCAGGAAACATTCCTCACCTATCACATCCTGAACAAACTCAAAACAGATACCATCCAGTATTTATGCAGATACAATGAATGTCACACAGTTGACCAATTATTATGTGATGCGATCTGTGAAAACCTGCCACATGGTGGCATTTTTCATTTTGGAGATATTTATATCATAAGAAAGCTAAAACTGTGCTGATAACAGAACTGTTTCGATCATTTTTCTATGATCACTACAAAAAAGGTTATGAGTGAATGATGATTGTGATCAGTACTGATTGTGATGTCATAAAAAGCTACAAAACAAGGAACCATGAAAACAGGCCAAAAAAGATACATAATTCAATAGAATAACATTATAAGGTTAATAATAAAAGTGACTTAAGTATGTTTTTGAAGGTGAAATTTCATGAAAGATGATAACATAAAGGATTGGAATTTAATTTTCTTTAAAAAAATCAAAAAAAACACCCCAAAAACATTTTGTTTTATTTTTTATTTTACCCATAATCCCTAGTTCACATTTTGCGATATCCGACGGGTTTTCACAGATCGCATCACATATGGCAAATATTTAAACTACATATACAACAATTTTAAACCAGGGAGGGGGAACATACATGATAATTGGATTTTTGTATATTTTTTAAACATTTCATTTTATAAACATTTTTAAAAACATGTTTCAAAGCACTGTTTGGTTTGCCAAACAGATATTTGAATAATCCTCACCTGGTAATTTTATTAGAGCATTAACCTTTTACAATGAATGCACAACATTGAATACTGCTATTCAGAATCAGGGGGCCATAATCAGAAGTCAGAGAGGGTGGAGTGTTTGGAATGTACCAAAATAGGGAGATTTGGGGAACTTTCAGTAGAAAACTACCAGTTGTCATTTAGCTTTTTATCAAGTACTTTAATTTTTGTATCAAAATGTCCCCGAGTCCTGAAATCTCTCACACATTAACATTGTGAGAGTTCCTTCACGTAAAGGCGCACTGATAGATACTATTATCAAGGCTCAAGATAACAGGTTTTTTTACCGGTAGCTACTTTTCTCAAAAGTAGCGCCCGGATCATAGGATTTATTGAGAACCAGGAGCTACTTTCTTTCAGTCTACCGGGAGCTAACTTTTTTTTATTAAATTGTATTGTCAAATCGAAATTCGATGTCTTAGGCAAGCTTACCGATCATCAACGAGCGCTGGTTAGCCTGGTTTGAACAAAATATCAGCACTCGGTTGTTTATTTTTCAGCATTACCGGGCGCTATGGCAGGAGGACCGAGGGGTAAAAATCGCCCAGCGCCATCTTATCTTGAGCCTTGACTATTATAGGAGTGCGCCCTCACTTTTCCTGGAAATCAAGTGTTTTGCATTTTCGTAATACTTAGGCATATTCACTACTACAATCTAAAACAGTTTACATTAATTCCCCGTCTATCATGTAAAATGTCACGATTTGGTAATTCGTAGATCACATCGAAATTATCAACACCGCTTATCACATAAATTGCTTCAGCAATACTCACACTGTACAACTGACTGGCTCTGATTTGACAACAACACGCCGAGACCACAGGGTCTGGTCAGGCTACTTATGAGGAAAACAATGTGTGACTTTTGATTGATTGCCAAGCCTATTATTATTGTAAAATCTAGTTATCATGGCTCAAACCATGGAAGAATCCATGCTCAAACTTACCATTTGAACTCTTACTACTAAGCACATAGACTTTCTGCTTTGACTTAGGCTTCTTTTGACTCTGCAATGGACTACGACTGCCGATGTAGTTTCTAACTCCATTTAACGACATTATGAAACAAGTGTCTGCTATCAAATTCAAAATACTCCGAAAATTATGCAAAAGCAAATAACCGCTACACAATGTGGTAATCCAATGAATAATATCTTCACATTCAAATGTACACACAGAATAAGTTTAATATTGCATCATAAATCTTAACACAAACACTCCTCTGTAGTTACATGCATTCTTCAGTGTGTCATGATGCAAATGCAAACTTTTAGTCAGTTAAGTTTGTCAACAGTGACAATAGTGGTTGATGATGCAACAGCTGATAGGCGACTAGTAGCTGAGTATGATACGTGCAACACAGTATGCAACATATCCACACTGCATAAATGTACCGAATAATGACAAGCTGATTTATAATCTTGTAATACTGTGATCTGACATCAGGAAGTAAACATGTGGAAAACCAGCAACCACAATTACACCTTGCATGCTCTGCTACACAGTAAGCTGTTGATGCTGCAGATTGATCAATGGATTGAATGATCACTTCATATTATTGTATCATCAGTGTGTGTACGTGAATTCTGTGCAGAGTGTGTGTAGTGCCATGGTAGTGCTGCCTATACTATCACACACTTTAGCCACCCAACCAAGAGTAGCCCAAGTAGCCCAATATCGTCCGATTTGTAGACTGGGAACAAGTTCAATCTGCCAGGGCGTTATAATTATTCTTCAAATGTTTCCTAATTGGGCTACATAATTAGCCCAATCAGGCTACCAAATCAGAATCTGTCAGTCAATTGAATTGAGAACCACTGGTGCAAACAATTATTCTAATATTATACAGACAGACTTGACACAAGTATTTAAAAATAATAAATGGGAAAAACATTTGGACTTCCTGAATAATTGAATTTTCTCTCTTTTCCTCTTTTTTATTTAATATTTTCTGAGAAAAAAATGCCTTAATCCTATATCCCCATTCAATATGTTGGGTTCTGTACACAATGTTAATTCTATGTGCATGTCACGGCTATTATTTGGGTCCGTTTTGGTTTTTAAATGAGGCTTATTTTTTATTTGATAAGTGGTAAATGTTTGACTTCAATTTCATCTTGTCTTACCTTGGAATGAAAAGTTTGTAGATACGAAAAAGAGAGAGAGAGAAATCTCACTTGGTGAAGTATGGTTTACACAAAGAGATGGAGAGAACAAAATCACACTCTTTTATTACTTATCATTTTAATTTTAAAAAAAATTCTGCTGCCAATAATACATCCCATGAAATATTAGATATACAACTACATGTACCACGAGAATAGTGTTGTGAGTTAGTAAGTGTGATCAAGGCTTATACTTAGGCTTAAAACATTGTTTCATAGAGGGCAGTACAATACAAGCAGTACATGTAGTGACCATTTAACTACATTCCATTGCACCACTCTACTGTCTGGAACCTTATTATACTGCCCTCTATAAAATATAAGATATTACACATTGCCTGTCCTTTCCTTGTTACTATGTTTAATAGCTTTGCACAGTGCCACTGGTACAGTTCCAGCTGATTGTTCCCCTCGAAAATGCAAGAATTGTGTCAAGTAAAAAACGCACACATAGATTTATAGTATGCGACTCGCATACCACCCTTGCGCAACCTAGGAAATAAGCGGGCGACAGGCGCCGTTCAGCGCCCGTCGGACGGCAAAAGGCGCCCGTATTAGCAAAAAATGAAGCGTACGGGCGCCTATAATTTCACCATTTCGGCGCCCGTTGTCCGACCCTGGTTTGAGAGAACTGAGACCAATTTCTTCCATCGTTTATCGTTTCATATCGCGATCGCACATGACATGCTCACAGAACCATTTTTCGGCAGCTCAGGTAGTCTAATAGCTGTATCAATTCATCGTGCACAAGTCTCAGTTCAGATCTCGACGGCCGAGTACGCTGTAGAAGTAGAACTGTGCCATCGAATCAGGGGATAAAATACCGCAGTGCACCCAGGGATAAAACCGCGTGTTACGGCAACTTCATGATTCACAGGTCATCGCCTCCACGTATGCGATGCGTAGTATTAAGTTGACCTTTTGAACCGTGTCTCTAATTACGAGCTTCATTTATTAAATTATTAAATGCCAGCGTGGGAATTGCGCGCCTAATCACAGATAGTCAAGTTTTGACTATCTGTGATTTAATAGCCTCGTGTGACTCGTTTGCCTATGACAAATACGTATTTGGAGGCTGTGTTTTTGGATTTCTGGATCGTAAAATAGTCGATACACGGGCCGATTTCATCAGTATTTCGCACATTTCGATGTGTTCAGATGACAAATTGAATATTTCAACATTTCTTCATAAAACATCTACAAAGAATAAAACGGACCTTTTCCAATGCGTTTTTAATTTTTTGGTGACATTTTCATACTATTATTTATCAATACAAAGGTCAATAAATTATTCATTTCACCATTTTGGCGCCCGTTGTTTTCCTAGACTGTTTAGCGGTGCATGTAACTCTAGTACCGTTTCATATAGATTTCGGCTCCTTGTTGACATCTATATTCTGTCCATTTTTATTACAAAAGGTTGACCTCTCTGGTATCTACAAAGAATAAAACGGACCTTTTCCAATTCGTTTTTTATTTTTTTGATGACATTTTCATACTATCATTTATCAATACAAAGGTCAATAAATTAATCATTGTGGGTGTAAATGAGTTAAAATGGTATTTTATAAAAACGGCCCCTGGTTCCACCGAAACGGCCCCTGGTTCATGACAAAACCCAGTGAACCAGGGGCCGTTTTTTTTCTAAAAGTGGCCCCTGGTCCTGTGGTCCTTATTTCCTAGCCTGCCCTTGCGAATGTGTATGCTACACAATTGAAGTGCGCAAACGATCAACACATGAAGTCTACATCTGTAAGTGTCTCTCGTTGGGAATTTGAAATTGAGGCATACAAATAACCTGTAGTATGGACTCCAAACATGCCAAATTAGCAATTGTTTCTTGATCCTTACCATGAATGGATTACTACAAGATGATAAAACAAAGACTTGGGTGATAGGGTACTATTAACACAATGGGAATCGTAGGTAAGAGTAGGACTAACATCATAAAATGTCCTTTCTATCACTATCTTCAGTAGATAGCACCCTGTCAGTATCTTCAGTTATCTTCAGCACCCTGCCACTAGGCCTAAATTTGTTTTGTTGACTTGCCTTTTGCGACCAACCCTCAAATCTAGGGTTGCTTTTCTTTTTTTATATGTTTTTAAAAACGATTTTTGATATTTCTTAACTATTTTAAATATCATATATTGGTTATAATTGATATGAAAATGTATTCTGTTTATGTTTAACCAACTGCAACGTAAACGTATGAAATTGCCAATTACTCACTTTAATATTTGTTAAATATTAAAAGTTCAAACCTGTTCTAGTACATGTGTTTGGTTATCAAAAAAATTAATCAAAAATAAATCGATCGACCCAGATGTTGAGTCAACTTGTTTTTGCCCTATCTTCAGTACATAGCACCCTGACACTATCTTCAGTAGATAGCAACCCGCCACTATCTTCAGTACACAGCACCCTGCCACTATCTTCAGTAGATAGCAACCTGCCACTATCTTCAGTAGATAGCAACCTGCCACTATCTTCAGTATATAGCACTCTGCCACTATCTTCAATAGATGGCACCCTACCACTATCTTCAGTAGATAGCAACCTGCCACTATTTTCAGTTGATAGCAACCCGCCACTATCTTCAGTACACAGCACCCTGCCACTATCTTCAGTAGATAGCAACCTGCCACTATCTTCAGTAGATAGCAACCCACCACTATCTTCAGTACACAGCACCCTGCCACCATCTTCAGTATAGCACTCTGCCACAATCTTCAGTAGATGGCACCCTACCACTATCTTCAGTAGATAGCAACCTGCCACTATTTTCAGTAGATAGCAGCCCTCCACTATCTTCAGTAGATAGCAACCTGCCATTATCTTCAGTAAATAGCAGCCCACCACTATCTTCAGTAAACAGCACCCTGCCACTATCTTCAGTAGATAGCACCCTGCCACGATCTTCAGTAGATAGCACCCTGCCACTATCTTCAGTAGATAGCAACCTGCCACTATCTTCAGTACATAGCACCCTGTCACTATCTTCAGTAGATAGCACCCTGCATCTTCAGTAGATAGCACCCTGCCACATCTTCAGTATATAGCACTCTGCCACTATCTTCAATAGATGGCACCCTACCACTATCTTCAATAGATGGCACCCTACCACTATCTTCAGTAGATAGCAACCTGCCACTATCTTCAGTTGATAGCGACCCGCCACTATCTTCAGTACATAGCACCTTGTCACTATCTTCAGTAGATAGCACCCTGTGTCTTCAGTAGATAGCATCATCATCATCATCCTCCGTCGGCTGCAGAGCAGGCGACTACAAGATTTCTCCATGCACGACGATCAGTGGCAAGTGCGGCAATCTGTTTTTCTTGGATTGCACCTTCTTTGTCCCCGAGTAATTGTCTTACATGTAAGGTATGAAGTGCGCGGACGACCAGGTCTCCTTTTGCCATGCGTTGGTAGGTAAAGAGCATATAGTAGATAGCACCCTGCCACTATCTTCAGTATATAGCACTCTGCCACTATCTTCAATAGATGGCACCCTACCACTATCTTCAGTAGATAGCAACCTGCCACTATCTTCAGTAGATATCGACCCGCCACTATCTTCAATAGATGGCACCCTACCACTATCTTCATTAGATAGCAACCTGCCACTATTTTCAGTAGATAGCAACCCGCCACTATCTTCAGTACATAGCACCCTGCCACTATCTTCAGTAGATAGCAACCTGTCACTATCTTCAGTAGATAGCAGCCCGCCACTATCTTCAGTAGATAGCAACCTGCCACTATCTTCAGTAAACAGCACCTTGCCACTATCTTTAGTAGATAGCACCCTGCCACTATCTTCAGTAGATAGCACCCTGCCACTATCTTCAGTAGATAGCAACCCGCCACTATCTTCAGTACATAGCACCCTGTCACTATCTTCAGTAGATAGCACCCTGCCACTATCTTCAGTATATAGCACTCTGCCACTATCTTCAATAGATGGCACCCTACCACTATCTTCAGTAGATAGCAACCTGCCACTCTCTTCAGTAGATAGCGACCCGCCACTATCTTCAATAGATGGCACCCTACCACTATCTTCAGTAGATAGCAACCTGCCACTATCTTCAGTAGATAGCCACCCGCCACTAACTTCAATAGATGGCCCCCTACCACTATCTTCAGTAGATAGCAACCTGCCACTATTTTCAGTAGATAGCAACCCGCCACTATCTTCAGTACATAGCACCCTGTCACTGTCTTCAGTAGATAGCACCCTGCATCTTCAGTAGATAGCACCCTGCATCTTCAGTAGATAGCACCCTGCCACTATCTTCAGTATAGCACTCTGCCACTATCTTCAATAGATGGCAACCTGCCACTACCTTCAGTAGATAGCGACCCGCCACTATCTTCAATAGATGGCACCCTACCACTATCTTCAGTAGATAGCAACCTGCCACTATCTTCAGTATATAGCACTCTGCCACTATCTTCAGTATAGCACTCTGCCACTATCTTCAATAGATGGCACCCTACCACTATCTTCAGTAGATAGCAACCTGCCACTATCTTCAGTAGATAGCGACCCGCCACTATCTTCAGTAGATAGCAACCTGCCACTATCTTCAGTAGATAGCAACCTGCCACTATCTTCAGTATATAGCACTCTGCCACTATCTTCAATAGATGGCACCCTACCACTATCTTCAGTAGATAGCAACCTGCCACTATCTTCAGTAGATAGCGACCCGCCACTATCTTCAGTAGATAGCAACCTGCCACTATCTTCAGTAGATAGCAACCTGCCACTATCTTCAGTATATAGCACTCTGCCACTATCTTCAATAGATGGCACCCTACCACTATCTTCAGTAGATAGCAACCTGCCACTATCTTCAGTAGATAGCGACCCGCCACTATCTTCAATAGATGGCACCCTACCACTATCTTCAGTAGATTGCAACCTGCCACTATTTTCAGTAGATAGCACCCTGTCACTATCTTCAATAGATAGCACCCTACATCTTCAGTAGATAGCAACCTGCCACTATCTTCAGTAGATAGCGACCCGCCACTATCTTCAATAGATGGCACCCTACCACTATCTTCAGTAGATAGCAACCTGCCACTATCTTCAGTAGATAGCGACCCGCCACTATCTTCAATAGATGGCACCCTACCACTATCTTCAGTACATAGCAACCTGCCACTATTTTCAGTAGATAGCAACCCGCCACTATCTTCAGTACATAGCACCCTGCCACTATCTTCAGTAGATAGCAACCTGCCACTATCTTCAGTAGATAGCGACCCGCCACTATCTTCAATAGATGGCACACTACAACTATCATCAGTAGATAGCAACCTGCCACTATTTTCAGTAGATAGCAACCCGCCACTATCTTCAGTACATAGCACCCTGCCACTATCTTCAGTAGATCGCACCCTGCCACTATCTTCAGTAGATAGCAATCCATCATTAGGGTTGACGGATAGGCCTGGTCTAGGAGTTCTTATCAGATTAAAGGTGTATGTTCCGATCACTTTTTTGGGGCTATGATTTTTTTTTCACATCAAGATATTTTGATATCAGAAGAATCCCCATATTTTTCTCATTATGTCTGTCAAATCTTAGGGGCCAGACATGTTCCATTTTGATATTATAGGCGAAAATGTGGTGAATTACTGCCAAAGGTGGTTAACCACCAACCAGTTTGTGTAGGACTCAATGGGCAAATGTTTTGTGACCTTGTGCTTCTAAAAATAGAACCATTGGAGTTATGCAACTCAAACTTTGGAATGTGCCAATTTTAAGGATAACCTTTTTATGTAAAATAGAAAACATCAAGTTGAAAATCGGACCAGCAATCGGAACATCTACCTTTAATGAAGACCACTACCTGGTGTTGGCAAATAGTAACATGATTGTCTAAGAGGATCTTAAATATGATCAGGCAATGGCATGTAATAGTGTAAGCCTGTATGTGAACAATGAAAGAATAAGCCAGTATGTCATAATCTTCTATTTCAAATTCGGACTTTGCCCAGATCCAGTCAAAAAGGGCTGTACAAAGTGCCAGCGCACTGCTTCGAGAAATGATACACACACACACACACCAAGTATATATGGGCCAGGTTCAAGCAATGTGTGCAATGCAGGATGACAGTGCGTACCTGTTGTGTCACACTACTCAATGCGGACCAGTTCTGCGTTTGGAACGCCTTATTTTTGATGCTTCCTATTATGCCCTACCATGATGCTGTATTCATTTTGTACAACTTATGAACCAGTAAATAAATCCTTTTCAAAAAAAACATCTCAAAAACTAAGTAGGTGACCCTATTTGTTTATTTCATTAATCGATAGCAACTATTAATGCGCAACAGTTACAAATTACAACGAAATTGACCTAGAAGTTTAAAAACTGTTCGGCCTGAAAATTAAATTTCCATAGAATTGTGTATTAAAGGGTAGTCCAAAATGGCTAAAATGTAGTGTTTTGAAATGGCTGCAGCTCCAAAACTAAGTATGTGACCCCCTTTTTATTGAAGATTAATTTAAAACTATTTACTAGAAACTCTATCATGGTGCAACCTCCTTAAGGTACTGATTTTTTGGAGGTTTTAAGCACTGATTAATTTAAAATGTGCCTTATGTAAGGACTTGCAGAGCAATAGGGCCAACAACCAAAAAGAGTTGTGTTGCCCTCATCCGGCCGGGTCAAAATTACGAAAAATGGGGCCGGTTTTGGGTTTTTTAAGATTTTTTTTTTACACAACTTTTTATTCTTTTTAGCCTAGCACTCCTCATAGGGCCACTAGTTCAAAATCCAGCCTACCCAGGGAAATACTAAGATTGAATATAGAAACACCAAGTCGGCCATCCTACAGTTTGATCAGGTCCAAATTGGCGAAGCCTTACAGCAGCCAATGAATATAGTATTCATTGGCTGCTGACAGAAAGACGCAGGCGTGGATGAAGACAACAAGCACACTGTGCATCATACGTAACGTGATCGTGTGGGTGTTGCCATATTTACGTGCATACCCTTAGATTACTTTTGCGTGAATTGAATATTTCTAGCCAATTTGGAACTAATTAAACTATAGCTGTGTTATTATACCCCACAGGCAGTTCTCGGGTTGATAGCAGTTCTTGGGTTGGGAGCAGTTCCTAGGCTCAGATAGGGTAGTCTTGCCACCATCTGGCAATCAAAGTGTGCCAACATTATTTAAGTGGTGCAAACAGTGTAATGTTTATGCATCATATTTACGGTAAAACTACATTGTATGTAGTTTCATGTTTGGACCTAAAATCCAGGTATCTCATGTAGTTTATGGTCATTTTTGCCCAAAATGGTAGTTTTTAGAGACAATTTTTTAAACACTTGAATTCAAATTGTGCCTTCTAAACCATTACCTGTTTGTCTCTTTTATCATTTACTTGTTGGATATCAATGTACTTTAAATCAATTACAATAATCCTAAATATAACTTTTTGTTGTTGTAATATGTATATAGCTAAAAAGTCCTTGTGGCAAATTATTCCCCAAAACATGAGTCCCAATTGCAAACAAAACACAGTTAATTAAATCAGCCAATTTTTGAGGTACAAATACCCCTAAAAGTGGGACAGGATTTCAAACCTCCAGCTGCACACCCTTGTCATACATAATTTGAATTACCGCTCCCCCCCCCACCCGATTTTAGGACACCATTTTTATACTCCGAGTGAGATCACTACAATAGCATCAGGTGCCCTTAAATGCTATACATATTGTGTCTCACTGACTTCCTAGTTCCAACATGGCAACCATTCCAAAACATGGTGTATGTCCCTAAGCAGGTTGTACATCATTTGGAATTTCTTGCAAAGCAGGAAGGGGAATATATCACTTATTTATTTATTTATTTATTTCCTTGCCTTTCTAAGTGCCATTGACCCTAACCATATGCCATTGAAGGGTCACAAAAACCGCCCCTTTCACTTTCTTTCTCTCCCATCAACCAATGCCACCCCTCCTCTTGGCTGAGTATGATAGCCACCTTAAGTTTCTTAAAATGAATTCCTACACTATGAACACATTTGACATTTTTCTGCAGAGCACACCCACTACTTGCATGATAGGAACGTGACTGTATAATGAAACCAAAGACCTGAGAATAAATTATTCAAAATTACGATGTCTAGACGACTACGATACAAGATGCAAAAAAGAAAGCAGTATAGCTAAGGGATGAGATTCAATGAACAGAACAGGAGACTTGTGAAGATAAGGCCAAATAAAAATAACTGTTTGTTTCCGGTTACTCGACCGACCCGCTTAAAACCGCCTGACCCAAAAAATGTTATCCCAATTTTAATGATAAAATTAAATTTATTTACTGAAGGCAGAGCTAATTGTTTTTCGTGTATAAAACGGAAATAAGAGAATGCCTAAAATATTTTGCCAGAGATTCCATGATACTCACGGCATTATAAATTATAAAGCCGTAACGGATAAGAATCTTGTTCTTGTATTCTGTGACATTCTGCCAGATACAATATGCAACTTTTTTCTTCTCTTTTAATCTCATAGAGGTAGTGTCGTCTTTATTTTCATCTCAACAAGTGTAAACTTATAATATCACGTTAAATAATAATACACATTATGTTAATATAGATATCATGCAACTTAGTATATTATTTATACATCAATGCTGCTCGTATTTCGTATTTAAATTAATCATAAAAACAACCATATTATCAGAGAGCGCAATTGGTCAATCGGAGGCTTAATCCACATGTGTTGAACCGCGCCTTTCATGATGAGTGCGAGCACATGCTTTAAAAACATGGTCGTCATTTTTGAAATTACTATGATTACATCAGTCGTATCATGTTTCGGAAAAGCGAATAACAAAACCAAAGTAAAACTTGTGAATGAGAAAATTGTCACATGCATGTGTACGGATGATTTTTGTAGCATACGTCATTTGTATCGTGTTTCGGAAAATTAAGCAAACCCGTAGCACGATGGCACAATCACACTCATGGGTAAGGATGATTTTCGTCAATTAAAAGATGGCGACCATCGGTGTGAGCTACTATGGAATTTGTTCATTTTATTAGTAGGTATAGCACCCAAAAAATTCAAATGCACTGAAAGTGTACAAAATTAGTCTCATGTTGTAGATAATTGCAAAAGTAGAAATTTGGTAAAAAAATCATGCAAAAAGGTTGTACGGTTCTCAAGATGTTGTCCATTGATTATTGGAAAACATGACCGGAAATCTGCCAAAAAGTGCCATTTATGGTAAAAACTGACATTTTAGCAAGTTTACACCCTTCTAATTATAAAACTATGTATACAGTAGCTACAAAACACAGATGCAAGATACTGGCCATAGGTTTATCCATTTATATTAAAATCAGACATGATATTTATTTCATATTGGTACAGCAGACTCCAGAATATGCCATTTTATTCAAAATTCATAATCGCAACTCTGAAAATCGTCAAAAAATGACGAAGTCCAGCTAATTAATATGCGTAACGTGAATATCTGAAGTTCTACAAGCAGTAGAGAGATGAGCTTTGGTATACTGTTTACCTGTGACAAGACGTATATTAAAATGAAAAATTTAGTTAATTATCTCATTAAATATGCAAATGAGCTCATTATGTATTCAAATTTTGCATATATGCAAATTATGTCAGTTTGACTGGCATTTTGTTTACATAAGTTTATTCCTGAACATATTCTCTAGCCATTTCCAGTATGTTGCTATCGATCAGTGCAATTGCTGTGGAGAGGTCTGCAGTAAGCTACCATAATAAGCTTATTCTGTGTTTTGGGGTCTATTTCTGGTGTGATGCATTCAATGGATATACAAACTAAGCATATCATCCAAAAGTAGAGAGTTTTTACTAGCATCTGGTACCTTCTACCTTTCAAATTGGGCCTTCAAATTTTCAAATCGGGCAATTATATCAAAATTTAGAGCAAATTCCCAAACATTATGTAACTAGCCACAACTCAGCCGAATAACATTCGATTGATATGTATGACCCAGGGTCATGTACAGAGAGGTCATAGCTACCATATATAGCAAGCTCAGTGCCAAATAAGGAGTGCATCATAACAGAATGGTCAATTATTGGTATGGGTGTTTTTCAATGCTGAGCTGCATTGCTTAGTGTGGGCTGTCAATGGGACCCAAGTGTGTGACTTTCAGACAAGGCATAAAAAGTACTTGCAAAGATTTAAAATTTAAAAAAACTTCCAGGTGTAGAATAATCACCAAACTTCAGATTCAGATCTAATTAATGGTGAAGAGTGTACATTTATAAATTATTAAGTTTTTTCAAACCAGTCCATTAAGTTTTGCCTGAAAACAAGTAAATTCACCTGAGTGTGCACACACTCTGTGTGGCAGACCCTAGTGTAGCGAATGTGCTATACCTATTATTAGTCTTCTTTCATTTAATGTTTTTAAATGATTTTTTCGGCCAAGTTATTTATTGGTGGGGTACATCATTGATAGGGATATTTCCCCCGATCCTGATCTCAGGCATGATTATGAAAAAACATGAATAGCCTGAAAAGATGTGTGAAATCAGCTTATAAAGGCCAAAAACGGGCTGAAAATAAAAGAAAGTGCGGAAATTTGGAAAACAAAATAGCCTGAATTCAGGCAAAAGCCTGAACATAATCATGCCTGTGATCTGATCAGGTCCCGGGGGTGGGGGGTACTCGGATTTAGTTTGGTCGGGGGTGTGCCGCTGGAGATTCAAAACCCCTACCCATTTTTAGGGGTGATTTTGGAAAACACGGTACCCATTTTTAGGGTTTTGCTTCATTTTAGACCCAATTTTCGCAAATTATCGGAAAAATAGACCTTTTTTAGCAATTTTCCGCGAAAATAGACACAAAAATCGCGACGATAGACCCATTTGTAAAAAGTGACCCCATTATTAGGGATTTCCAGCACAAAATCATACCCCATGTTTAGGGATTTTGTGCCCAAAAAGCTACCCATTAGAGTGGCACACCCCCGTATACCGTCTTAGGCGAGAACCCCCCCACTCCCACTTTACGGAAATTTGAGGATATTACACCCATTTTCATACACTAGACGGGTGAAAAATGGGACCTTATTTGGTGGCACATCCCCATGACCTCATATCCTCTAAGTGTCTCTAAGATAATTTCCGATTATGACATTTGATGACCAATGTTTGACCAGAAACAACCAATTACCCCTTGACCAGAAACAACCAATTACCATGACCCACCCCTAAACAATGGTAATTTATAATTTAAGATCCTAAATTGCTAAAAAGTGCATTTGTATTTATGAATTGAAAGTATGACTTTCAAGGTCCGTTTTCAGTGTCAAAATACAATTTGAGTAACAACATCTAATTCCAGAAAGTTTTTTCAAATGTTAAATAATTCAACCAGTTTGCTATATCGTCAGCCTGCTTCGATAATTGCCTAACTCAATTTTTCTAGTATTGAGAAAACAACAAGAATAGGAAAAGTGAGTTAGGCAGTTATTGAAGCAGGTTGACGATATGTAGAACAGTTCCATGAATATAACAGGTGAATTCCTACAGAAGCAGTACCTGTTGGATAGAATTAGGTGGGGATGTGACCAGCAATGATTTGCTTCAAAATATCAGAGGATGTGTATATTGATAAGAAAAGATGATATGCCAAGTTTGAATTTTTTCCAAAAAGCCGTTTTTGATTTACAGAATTTTTCGTTATTTGAAAACCCATTGACTTAACACAGGAGGCGTAGCCGAATTCCCAAATACTGCCAAATTTCAGAAAACACATAATTTTGTAAATATTTTTTTCTCTTCTTTAAAATCAATGTATGCTTAAGACTTTTATTTTATTTTGATACCAAAACATCAAGGAATAACACAATTTTTTTCCCTCCACAACTGAGCGGTGATGGATGGTTTATTCACTGGGAATGTTAGTACTTTTTCACTATTTTCTAGAAACACTATATTGCCAAATTTTGTGAATTTCTACAGAAAAAACTACATGTTCAATTTGCACAAACAAGGTGTCATATTAAAGGTAATTAAGTTTAGAAAGTTATCTCGTGAGTTTTTACTAATTAAGTGTTTCTAGATCTTTTTACAGCCTTTTGAAAATTTCCCTAAAATCAAAATTGAAAAAAATATTTTTTTCAAAAAGTAAACACTGTATTTGCAAACACTCACGAGAGAATTTAGGTAATATGCTTATAAATTTATTCCCAAAGTTTCATGGTCATAGCACTTTCCATTTAGTCTACAGAAATTCAAGAAGGTGAAAAATTAGGGAATTTTCAAAAAATAAAGAAAAACATAAGAAATTTCAAAAATGATCCGAAAGTCCTGAAATAGGTAGAGGAAAGACTTATCTTTACTGTGGGCTCAGTATAAAGAGTATAGATATAATTGATTTGGTATTATATCAGTTTTTCTGTAGTGGTGTAGGAGCCGAGTTAGCTACCTTAAGAGAAATGTGGCTTGTTATAGGCCTAATGTGAGTTAATATGACCCATTTTAAACATTTTACATAATTATCACAATCTGCCTAACTCACAATGATGACTTAGGCAGAATTGCAATTGTGCATTTATCAACACTTTTGATTTGTCAATGACTTAGGTATTATTACAGCATGTGCATAATGTAATTAAGTCATGATTTATGCAAAAAACTAAATTTCGCTGAAAAGTGAGTTAGGCAGTTATCGAAGCAGGCTGACGATATGTAGACTTTACCTCTACCGATAGCCCCTCTATCGGTACTCTAAAAACGTCGGAACTCTGTCCATGTTTTCTTTGAAAGCTGTATTTTAAAAAGTACTACTTACTACATGGACCATGTTGTTTCCATGTTTTCTTAAAAGCTGAAAAGTGAGTTAAGCAATTATCGAAGCAGACTGACGATATGTAGACTTAACCTCTACCGATAGCCCCTCTCCTTGGGGCTATCGGTACTCTAAAAACGTCGGAACTCTGTCCATGTTTTCTTTGAAAGCTGTATTTTAAAGCGTACTACCACATAGACTATGTTGTTTCTTCGTACGATGCTTCGTTAAGAAGTTTCAAGCAACACTTCTTGTCTCATATTAAACGTTACATTACTGCATTTTAATAAATATTTTTAGAATGAATGGTAAAATCTCTATTTAAGTGCCAAAGTCCTTTTGGTATTTTTACAATATTTGGTATAATAAAAATAACCAAGATATACCATGAAAGTAACATACTAACAATGTGTATTGAGATGTTCATATATGAGATATTCATATGTAGGTCTATATGTTAAGGTTAACTGGAAATACACAAATTGAACAAACAAAAGTGAATTAATTGTTTGTAAAAAGGTTAAATAATGAAATCTCGAAAATAATGAATAATGAAATAGTTGCCTCATTATGAGCTAAAAAAATGTGACGGGAAACTCGATATCAAATTTCAAGGGCCTAACCTGCCATATCAGGGGAGGGTTGGTTGACAAAGAGAAACGGTCCGGTCCGGTCCAGTCTTGGAAAATAACTTATGCATTGGGCAGGTTTTTTTTAAAAATATTTGTAGATAAAATCATTAAACTGCCTCATAATACAAGAAAGTATGTGGCAGGAACCCTCTAAGTGCATTAAAAAACCCTAAAAACATTAAGAAGGCCTCTAGACCCCATGCCATGATCCACTGCACTTCGTTCGCAACACTTATTCCGTTCGTCGTCAGTAAAAAAATTAACCGGCACTAAATTTTGGCTGGTGACAACACTGGCGTTGGGGTAAATCGGGTTTGCCTTAAATGTTCGGGTCAGGTTCGGGGGTAAATGGGTCGGGGCAATGCGGGATCGGGGTGAAGAAAATCTTGCCCTGCAGGACTCTAATGCAAACCATCAGCTGGAGTGCTGGAGACTGAAGGGGGTATCGTTTGCCTACTACCATCATTTGCTATTTTAATTTGCTACACATTCAAGCGCAAATGTGCATGTAAAGTCTGCCAGTGCATGGAATTAGGTATAGTTTCATTGGGTTTTTTCTTTCTTTGCTTGTAATTTGTGTCTCCTAGAAATAAATAAATAAATGAATAAAACACTCCCTTTTAACAACCATCGCAATACTCAATTGCAAAATATTCCATAAAATATCAAAACACTTGCCATGTGACACTGACAGCATAAACTGCCACAGCTGGTCTTTATGTGCAGGGCATATTCATCATTAATTACCGGCCTGTGCTGCCGGCTTTATTTATTTACATATCTTACTTACGTGGCTCACACAGCGGCATGTTGATTTGTGATAATGCTTTATATTATCCAAAAGAAATTCTCAGATCCAAATTCACTACTGTACTTCTAGGATGATTTCACAACACTAATTGATCAGCAATATATATCCACGTGATTGTTCTTATACACTGGCTGGCATTGTTGTACCACCGGCAACCATAGTAATAATATTCAATTGCAATCTATACTCATAAACCACCACACGTGGTATACTGCAGCATGCAAGTGTCCAGTGATTCATAAATATACATGTACCAAGGTTGCAAAGGTTGCGTGATAATATGATAATGGTATTCAAGAAAAGCAGTGAATGAGTCAATTCATTGTCTGTGTGTATTATACTTCACACAATTTACTGTCAAAAGTGAATATCTTTCGATAGTATATCACATGTCATTTATGATTATGATAACTCAATGCTTGAGAATTTCCTTATCAATCAAAATAAAATCTTGAACAATGCATTGAATGGATTGTGACCGTGGAATGATCAAGAACTGATTACAAATGTCCCTGTTTACATTGTAGCCTGCAGCCTGACAGTACTAACAGTTCACAAACTATATATTAGTATTATAATGTTATGCAGCAGCCAGCATCTGTCCAAAGTGTTAATTTCAACATGCATTGTAAAGCTGGCTTTTTCAACGTATGCTGCCTGATATGTTGGCTATTTTTTATACCGTGACTAAATAAATATAAAAAATAAAAAATAAAATTGTGTAATTTTTTGAACAATTTGGCTTATTTTGTAAAACTGAAAGTTCACATGGATTATGCACATTTATAAATCTATTTGTGTAACTTTTTATTTTCAAGGTATATACATACATGTACTATAGCTGCTTGAAGTGCAAAAATTGTGAGACTTTCTGTCTCACAAATATTTCCACATCTAACAGGATCACATGCAGGTAGAGTACTATACGTGTCGACCTGGTCAACGTTCAAATTTTGATATTTTTAGATAGTAAATAATTGAACTGCTCATATTAAATAATCCCATTAGGGGGCTGTCATTTTCTTTGGTGGGTCCAAAATATCCTAAAGGGTCATAGGTTTTTTTTAAAAGGAAAATAGGGGGGTCATGAAATTAATAGCATAATTGTATAAATAGGGGGACAAAACAAAATGTTGGTTAAATTACTGAAAATGATTATGTTTATTTTTCTACATGTTTCAAAATTGTAAAACAAAAATTGGGCTTGTCCAACCTTTTGTTGCTTCTGCATCAACTGTTTCCCCAATAACCCTAATTAGATATGCCTTATAAGTACAGATTGGTGTGTGTGCTGGGGTGGGGTCATAAAAATATTTGCTTTAGTTTAGGGGAGTCATAGACAAATGACAATGACAAATGACATTTTGGACCCCCTTCCCCCCCCCCCCCCACCCCCCATTACCAAAGAAAATGACCCCCCCCCCCAAAAAAAAAAGAAGTTGACTTGCCCTTTCAGGTTCAGAGTCTGGGTTGGACGGTCGGATTTTGTAAAAAAACAATTTTTTAAATTTTACAGGGAGATAATACACAAAAACACGTTTTAAAGAAGATTTAAAAAAAAAAATTTTTTTTATTTTTATTAATGATTTTAAAACAAGCAGATACTACTCAAAAACACGTTTTCATCTTTCTTTATTGTTGTGTGCTTCTTTCAATTTTTTTCCCAATTTTTTCCAATTTTTTTTCTTTTTTTTTGGGGGGGGGGTAGCTCTGCTACAGAGCCACTCTTAGTCCCACCCCTTCATCAACCTCTCCACACCCCTTCCCCTACACCAAGGCATGCCTTGCCTACCAACCATACACTCATATGTAGTGCACATCATAACATCATGTACAGACTATGTACATGTAGTACAGCCATAGCCAATCACTGGCACCAGTGACCCAAGTGACAGTGACCAGACCAAAGACAAACTGCTCAAATTACAATATAGCTGCCAAAGTTACTGACCATCGAGTATTTGGCAGCCGCGTGCCAAAACACATCACCCACAGCGGTATGGACCATCTGGTGACTGAATAGAGAGAGTGTTGGTAGATAATTGACCTGCTGAAGTGTTTCTAGAAATTGGATTCAAATACTACTAGTACTACATGTAGTATAGTAACTAATGGGATTTCTAGGCGATGCCAGCAGAGCTAGGGGGGGGGTTGAAAAAATAAAATAAATAAATAGCGACCCTAGATTTCCGAAAATTTGGGTCGGTCGAAAAGGGCAAGTCAACTTTTTTTTGCCTTACCTCCATTGACTTGCCAGTACAAAATGAAATTGAAATCTTGGGTAGAAGGTAATTCTATGCATAATTTCTTTGAGTCTATTAATAGAGGTGGGCTATAAGGGGGCTATCATTTTCTTCGGGAGGGGGGGGTCACAAATATGTCAATGGCCGTTGTTAATAAATTTATAACCCCCCCTATCCGATACAAAATAATTTTATGATCCCCCCCCCCCCCCCCCCCCCCCCCGGCCTATCGAAGTTAGATTTTTTAATGACTAAAATAGCAAATAATGAAAAATAAACAGGAAAGGTGTTGTAAATAATGTACATTTATAAGGGATATGTTTAGATGAATGCGCGCGAAGCGCGAAAAAATTTGCCGTTTTGAAATGTTAGAATCTAAATTGCTACACAAAACTATAACCCCCCCTATTTTAGATTTTACAAAATTATGACCCCCCCCCCACCATATTTGTGGCCCCCCCCCCCCCCCCCCCCCCTCCCGAAGAAAATGACAGCCCCCTAATAGAGGGTCATAACTTCATTGTGAAATGCCTATAATCCTACATTGACTTGCCAGTACAAAATGAAAGTGAAATCTTGGGTAGATTGAAGGTATTTCTACGCGTAAATTCTCCAGGTTTTGAGACCTACAAACAATTCAGAAATTGTACATGTATGGAAAATAGGGTTTTGGAACCACCCTGTTCTGTTAAAATCAGACATCATTTGGGCTTGTCAGCAATTTGCCAGGGTCTGCAACCATTAGAAATAGGCAAGTTTCGAAACCTAAAGAACAAACAATTTAGAAATTGTACAGGTATGGAAGATAGGGTTTTGGACCACCCTGTTCTGTTAAATGCAATCACATGATACTGCAAACAATAGAACTTACCATTTCCTGCAAAGCCATGGTGGTTTAGAATAACTATTAGGCCAGGAAAAAAATATTTGGTTGCCCTACATGGGTAGAGGAGGAAAGTGAGAACTCAATTTATTTTTTTATGATGTCTAATGTTCTGTAATGAACTAAGACTACAGAGTGTCCGATGACTACTGTAAAACTGGGCTGTAAACACCTGATGTCTGTCTCGCTAGCAGTGCCCTGGACAGTAAATTATTTTATATTTACTCCTATTTAAAGCAGTTTCTTTTTAAAATAGAGAAACTGATTTTTACTGAAAACAATTTAAATGTCAACTATAGCTATAACTATATTTAAAGTTATAATTTTAAACAAACAAAAAAATATTAGATTAAAATATAAAAGAAAAAGAGTTTATCTTTTTTCTTTTGTATGGTAACAAAATAGTGTTAGTTTAAGCAAGGGAACAACAACCAAATTCTTTTTAAATGGTATCTCATACGGAAAGCTTGCATGACTATCTTCCTTCATTAGAAGTGAAAAGGTTGTTGACTCTGCTATGATGACTAGACTACTTAAACAACAGGACCAGAAAGGTTTCTGCAGGCCTGACGGCATTTCAGCCAATAGCGGCCAGCAGGCCAACATGGTTACTTTCTTACCCTCCATGTTGTCAACAAGTAATTCAGCCATAAGATGTGTGTTAAAGCAGTGGTAAGCCTATTATAGTATAACGCCAATTTTAGTAAAAGAGATAGCAATATGACCATCTTCAAAATCACCTTTGAACCTAGTTTGGAAAACAGGCACTATCAGATCAAATGTGGACTAATGAACTGTGGTACCATTATTGTTTATATTAGACCTACCGTTGCATTGTAAGGCCAAACAAAGAAGAAAGTCTGTCTCAGAAACATTGTGCTTAAAAAAGTGCTGTGTGATTTTTTTTTATTGATTTTTTTTAGAAAATAGGCTATGAGGTATGCTATAAAATAGGCTATGAGGTTTTTTTTGCTTATCCAAACTAACGGAGAACTTTTTTAAACTTTAAAAAAAAAACTTAAAAAAAAAAAAATCCAAACAAAAAAGAAATTAAAAAAAAGAAGAAAAAAAAGAGTTTGTTAGCCCCCAGCGCATAGACCTACGCGCCGTAGCTCATTTCACATACCAATGCGGGCGGGCTTCTGGAGACAGACCTTCTTCTTTGTTTGGCCTAAGTACACTAAGTTTCTTATCATACACACCCTGGATCTAAATCAAGCAGGGATAACAATCTGTAAACATGCCATATTTGGATCTTACTGTCAGTCTTAGCAATATTCTTGTTTTTTAATCGATCATGGAATACAATGGGAACGGTGAATTTAAAAACAACCTCTCTAGGATACCCTTCATAACCGGTCATAATGTTAAAACATGAAGCCTACATGGTATAATGTATATATGGCTCATTCCATGAAGTTGGGGCATATTATGTGACATCCAAGTAAAATTTTCAAAATGGATATTTTCCAACTCTTTCTTCTTTTTTAGGTTCTACATTTACCAAAGTCCAATGTAGAACTTTTTATTTTAATGTAACATTTGGTGTAAAATAACCGCACATGTTCAACAGTTGGATGACATTTCCAAAAATCCTGATGCTACATGGACACCATTTCTCATTTCCATATCATTTTCTAATAAAATAGCTTAAGATGTGGGCCAAGTTTCTATACCTCAATTAACTACTTGGAACCACAAATACATGAAAAGAAACCAGATTTGTCTAGGTTGAACATAACTTAACGAACAAGACATCGTAGATTAACTGTTTTATGTAAAAACTCATTGAAAAGTGACTCTTTATTTTGCAATTTGTATAATGAATTTAAATAAAGTACATATCAATACTTGTTTGATGTAAAGTACTCTATAAACCATGCACATTGATTACATTATAGTCATAAAGTAAGTATATGAAGTGTTATTTACCTGTATAATGTTATAAAATGCACTACCGATGCTACATGGACACCGCGTCTTGTAACATTGTTAATAATAAGACTATTCATACTGTTACAATTATTTGAGTGTGAATGGTTTGTCTACTTGTTCATCATATCAAGTAGATACACAGAGTGAATTGCTTGAAATGTATCTAAACACTGTTCATGTAAAATTTACCTTTTCTGTGTACTCAAGTATTACGATGCTACATGGACACCGTGCACTAAAATATTTGGAACAGCTTGAACAGGTGCATCTTTTTCAGATCAATAGAGAGGATGTACTATGATGTTAACTTTTTATGTTATAAGCACACGATAAAATTAATAACATGGATTGTAAAACTACAAATTACACAAAAAGATAACCTGCCATGAAGCATAAAACATAATTACCTATGACACACATACACCATTTCTTACAATTACACAATAACAATACACCATTGATCAAAGAAACTTAAGATGTCCACTGAAACAAACTTCATGCAGTGTTGTTCTTAAAGTACCCTTTGTGATCTTAGTCTCTTTGCTTGTTTCTGATTGAATCATCCTCTATTAATGATAAGATGATTGAAAAGTTTGATCACTTAAAAAGTCAGTTTGCAAAAAAATAATTTAATTGCCATGATGGATTTCTTTGGAAAGGTACCGGTACTAGTTTTTGAAAATGATGGGTTCCTTGTCTTCATCTCCATAAATTCCAGGACGATAGAACTGTCTTCTGAATTAATGTCAAGAACCTGCAAAGCAAAACAAAATAAACCCTATGGCTTAGTATCTTCATGGAACATTGTGTATTGATATTGGAGTAGATTATTTATTCATGTTGCACTTTTTGTGTTGCAGGAAAATATTTATATTAAAATCATGCTGGAGTATTTTATTTATTATTCATTTAACATGAAAAAGAATAGCAAAGGATAGAGAACTTAAATGATTTACAATTATTTGTTTTATTTATAGTAAATAAAACTAAAATAAGGGAATGTTTATTGTGAATTCAGTGAAATGCTAATGGAAATGGTGTCCATGTAGCATTGTGTATTAATATATTTCATTAGATATACATCTCTCATAATATGCCTTTTTTTCTGTAAAGTGTAGTAAAATGTAGGCAATGTTTTGAATGTTTTGGGTGATGGATAATTTCGAATGGGGTAATTGTTTTAGTCTAATTAGGCAAATTTTATGAAATGCTACATGGACATGGTGTCCATGTAGCATCGTATTGGTAAGCTATATTATTAGCATTAAAAGAGCAAAAACTAATTCATTATTAACTTCAAAGTTTATTAATGATGTGATTCTACAAAAAAAAATACAATTTCAACGAACTATAACAATACCCAATGCAAAATATTGCCCATGCTATGCCCGATGCTACATGGACGCCAAATTATTATGGCGTCCGTGACTCAAAATTAATATCATAACATGAAAAGAAATTCTGATTCAGTGTTTCCCTTTCAATAAAAATGCATTAATAAATACAGACAATACAAGCAACATTAAGAAATAATTACAATCGCACTTACCATTCACAAAACTATCCAATGTTTACATTTTGATGCTACATAAAAGTCCCGATGCTACCATTGGACACCAGCGACTAAAACCTTGATAAAACTAGCCTACATGTGGCAAATTCCAAACAAACCTGATAGCTATTGACCTCTATCCTTACAAAAGAAATATGGAATGTTTTATTTATCTCCAGGGGGGGATTCCCACAAATTGCATAGGATGTTTATCACGATGCTACATTTTATGGTAAGGACACCATGCGCACGGCACGGTATACTTTTTCATGAATATATGGAATGGTCTTCATGAAATTTATTCTCATTTGCAATAGTTTTCAATTGATAAATGCTCTTAATTTTGGAAAATAATTTAAAAATGTATGATAGAGAACTACCCCCATTCAGCAATGAAAACTCCCGATGCTACACGTGTATATTTTGTGGACACCGTGCGTAGCATCGGAAAGGCAATTTTCATGTTGCTTGGGTGAAAAATCAGTCCAGCGTGACGAGGTGTTTTGGTCAGTAAACTATGAATACATGTATCTTTTATTAATCAAATCGATTTCCAAGCAATTCTATGATAGTTTTGCTTACATAAAACTCATATTAATTGTTGTGTTTTCCATGTCACGTTTTTTAGCAAAAATGGTCTTGGACACCACCTAATTTTTTATTTTTTTCTTCTTCAAGGAAGGGTCGATTTTTTTTTTTTTTTTCATGGCTCAATACTATAACCTAGTACTGTTTTTGGACACTAATTTTTTTTGATATACACATAGAGTAAAACAGTTTATAAGCTGCCTAAAGTTCCAAATTCTGCTATTTTAACAAATGCCCCAACTTCATGGAATGAGCCATATACAATTTGCGGTCTGTCTGAAGGGCCCATATAGAGGGGTAAGGGTAATTTCATAATTCTTACAATTCACAATTCGATATGCCACCCAGGCCAGGTCTGGTGCAGCCAGCGGTTGTCCTTACCAGTTCAATTTTTGACCTCTAGGGTTGAATCAATGTTCTAGCTCCCATTGGATTGTGATAATAATAATAAAGGTGAACACAGACAGCTCAACAAAGGATTCCGTATGACCATTAGAAAGAAAATAAATCTAATATAATTGTATATTGGTGTTTAAGGTGCAGTCACACCTACACGAAGCCGATTTGGCTCGCCAATGCTATACCGTAGTCGTAGTACAAATTTGGCGATTTTCGGGGATCGGTACTAGTACGGTAGCGCAACGGTATCACATCGCTAGAACAGTAGTACATTGTAAGAACATCGGCAGGACTACGGTCAGGGATTCTGGCCAATTTGGCTTGCCCGCGCTACAACGGAGCACAAATTAAATGGTGCAGTTTTGAAAGTTATCATAAAACGTACGTGCTGTACTGGTTTTTACAAGCCTGAAATATATGATACTTCATGTTTCATTATTTAATTTAGGTATTTGAATTCAAATAGTAGTTTTTAGGTTAGGTTGTGTTGAAGTTGAGAATATTATGAATTTTAATTCTTTTATTCAAGCGATATTATTTAGCATCATGGTTTACTCACGGTGAGAAAGAAACTTATCAAATTTGCTGCAAAATTTAATGATTCATCCATATTACCCATCATGGAATCACAGAGAGAGTTTCCTCATCGAATGAACAATTTCTTCAGTCTTAAAAATCAAATCTACTAAAACGTACATCAAGCTATTTAAACACTTACCAGGACCTGGCAATTTATAGACCACCTCAGACGCAGTTCTCTTGGGCCTCGGCCCCGTCAACACCTGACTAGCATGCCCAGGTACCGGGTGATATGGACCATGATGCTCTATGGGATGCCACTGTTGATAACCGGCAAATGGAGCCGTGCTGGATTTTTTACGATGGATGGTGCTTTTAGAGTTTGATAAATCTGGATCTGCAACAGGAGGCGTATCACTTGTTGAGTCTGATACTCGTGATGTTGTAGCTGGGGTTGCCTGTGATGATGGTTGACTGTCCATGATTGAAATGATGGCCGACTGTACTGATTGTTGATGACCTGTATGTTGATGGAAATGAATATCAAAACTATTGCCATTCAGTCCACATTCAACGACAAATGTCAACAATTGTTTGATAAACTAACTGCAGCCATATAATGCAATTAAGAAAACAGACATAATGACCTTTATGATTACAATAAGGCAAAAAAAATTGTTTGGTTGTCCTCCAGAGCTCTCAGAGAGGAGGGGCGGGCAGATTTTTTTCATTTTCATTTTTTTTTTAAATTTCTTATACCAGCTCAAAGTTCAGCCAACAAGAAGTTGAAATCACACTAAGAGTCGCACATATGTTATAAACACTTAGTTTAATATTCAATGCCATTTAAACTGTTAAAAAAAAAATCTGGAAAATAGAAAAAAATCTAAAATTCTTTTTTTGGGAGCGGCCCCTAAATCTGACGAGCGGGCGGTCGAGGACAACATATATAACAAAAAAAATGTTGGCCTAATTTTGAATCTTTTTAGAATATATCCAGGCAGTCAGTCAGCAGGTCACACTCTACACTAGGGATAGGGAATTTGCCCTTTTTAAATGCACTAAATGTGCCTCCTGATTTTTGAAACAGTGCTTTTTGAAGGAAAAGGTGCTTTTTTTCCAACAAAAAATTGCCATATCGTGTTAAAAATAACCCAAAATGCGCGGCTTTGTACACTTTTCGGTATTTACATTTCTTATTTAATTGTCAAAAACATTGATTTTTCATTAAAAATCTAAACAAGGTCTAGAATAAACACATATCCACAAATTTTCCTATGTACATCATTGCAAATGATCATATCACCAGTATTAATTAATATTCAAGCGCTGGCTTTTATCTGGGACAAGTATCAAGGGTAGCATTCTGACGCGTATGCGCGTCCTAGACCTCTCACTTTCTTGTTTTGACGCGTCAAGTTTCAAATTGAAAAGACTTAATTACGGGTCCCGATCAAAATTGCAGGGACCCCTTAAATTTGACGATGTATGGAAATGGAAACCTTAAGAGATTCTGTAAATTGAATGTCCACCCTTCGCTCACATTATAAATTCAATAAAACTGTCCGTAAAAAAGTAAAATAAAAATTGAAAATCAAACATTTATAAATCGCCGGCAAATTGCATTCCGCAAAAGTTTCAATGATTTCTATAAATACATTCCATCAGTATCTTCTACTGATTTGACATGGTCACGACATAGGTATAATGAGTTATTACACATGGTAACTCGGCTGTGCACAGTCTGCGTATAAAATGTTATTATACATCTGTGTTAGCGACTGTACGAGGGGCAGTCAATAAATAATGAAAGTGATCATGGTATGGGATGCATGAGTGATTCTATTGAGGGGATAATGTGATCAATACAAAGTATGAACTTTTGTCTTTCAAACAATACACTTTTGGATTGTTAGATACCTTTGGTTATGTAACGTCATTAACATAAACACAATAGGTTTCAGACAGGGGCGGAAATTTCTTGTTAGGTGTGGGGGGGATGATAAGTTTGGTCCCTAAAAAATTAAATTTAGCTGGTACCATCCAGGCGGTGCACAGCACCGCACTCCGAGCTATGCTCGGACAGGGTGGAGTCTGAGGGGGGATGTGCCCCCCTCAGAAGTAGAAAAAATTTCAATTTTCAAACTCATTTGGTGTAATCTGGTGTATACTTTTGACCAATATTGTATAAAAAGGCCATCACTTCATTTTCAATAAATATCTTGTTTTTTATCAATGCACGAAAGAAGTTGAGCATTTTTATACTGATATATTCTTGATTTTAGCATAGATGGTTTAAAAGCTCCAACAGGGGGCGTCTGAGGGTGGGGGGATATGCCCCCTGAGAAGTAGAATTTTTTTCAATTTTCAAACTCATTTCGTGCGATCTGGTATACTTTTGACCAATATTTTATTGAAAAGCAATCACTTTATTTCTGATCAATATTGGTTTTTTAAATAGGCAGATAGGCCTATACCAGAAAAAAGTGAATTAGTTACCTCCAAAAGATGAATTCTTAACGTACATACGCGTATGTATCCTAACCAACGTACAATAAACTCCAAACGTTCTTATGTCCCTCCCTCCCTCTCTTTTTCCTTTTTTTTCCTCCTTTTTCCCCTTTTTTCTTTCTTTTTTTCCTTTTCCCCCCCTTTTTTCCTTTTTTGTTGTTGGTAGATGTGAAAAATCAGGGGGGGATGATTACATTGACCATCCCCCCCCAGGTCAAAAAGTGGGGGGGATAAATCCCCCCCACCCCCCCGGGATTTCCGCCCTTGGTTTCAGACACTGACTGAAATCTGTCAATTATTTGGCTGGATATGTAATATGTTGAATATAGGTTGATTGATACATTTGCGTATATCTCGGCAATGCAAGCATAAAAACAGATAACACTTGGCACATAGTTAGAATAAACACTTATCTCTGTTTGACACTCTTTTTAGATCTGAATGCCTTAATTCGAACAAGAAGGAACCATCTCAAATACGCTTTTATTTAGCAAAATCCGCAATAATATACCTTACCATTGAAATTATATGACCAGGGTTGTAGCTAGGCCAACTTTTGTGCCAGGTGGCAAAAATGGCGAACGGAGGGACCGAAGCGACCGGACGGGCTCAATATTTCGCTATTTGGTCAGGGGCCGGGATGTTTTTAGGCTTTTTTAATGCACTTTGAGGGTTCCTGCCACATCATTTCTTGTTTTATGAGGCAGTTTAATGATTTTATCCACAAATAGTTTTTTAAAAAATAAAAAAATAAAAAAATAATTTTGTTTTTGTTTTTGTGCCAGGCGGCCCAGCTTTTTTTGTTTTTGTGCCAGGCGGCCTAGCCCAGTGCCAGGCGGGCCCGCCCGGCGCCGCCTCGCGTAGCTACAACCCTGTATATGACGATTACTTACACAATACATATCTAGTAGCTCTAAAGATAACAGTAATAAGAGAGGTTGTTGCAGCCATCTTTGATTGATACATTCCTGTATATCTTCATTTTGACTATCACAATATGTTTACACATTAATTTAAGCATTTTTTTTATTATTTCTGATTAGAATTTGAAGGCACAGTAAGCTTTTATCTGGTAAATTTCATGATTTTAGCCATTTTGGGCCAGTTTCAAAATTATCTGCCGTCTGCGCATGCGCATTTTTTCTTCTGCAGGTTTCATGCGAATAAGTTTAGATAATTAGTTACCTATCATATGGAATCTTCCAAACTGGTTAATTGCTTGAATTTTTCCTAAATTGTTTGATTTTCCGCAATATTAGTGATTCACTGACTGGGCATTTTTAAATGAAAATTAGCTATTTGAAATACTGATATTTGTATACTTTATTCAATTGCTTCTCCTGACTTTTCCCTCTTATACTACACATTCCAAATTACACAGTGATTAGAGTTATTGTCTTTTGTATAATATTTATGCGAAACAAAATTGGGATTTACCTGCTTCTGATGTCATGTTATGCAATCTTCTTACCACGTGTTTCATAAAAACAATTCAAATTTCCCGCCAAATAACTGATTTAGCAGTGTCCCAAGTGTACTTACTTTGAGACAATGCTATGACGTCATAGGTCACACTTAAAAATCCAAAACTGTAAATTGTTTGAAAGACAAAGGTTCATACTTTGTATTGATCACAATATCCCCTCAATAGAATCACTCATGCATCCCATACCATGATCACTTTCATTATTTATTGACTGCCCCTCGTATAACACCTTCACAGTTCAAATTAAACCATCTCTATACAAGACAGAGCATGAACGATGTGTTTGCAACAGCATAATGGTTAAATCAATTTTCGTACATGCTTCATTTGCTACTGTACACAAAAGATCCATGGATAATATGTAAACGATCAACATAGCTCCTCGGAAGAAAAGGATACAGTTTAAATGGTCTGAAATGGTTAGAGTTTGACGGCGAGAGGATGTGGTGTAAATTGTGCACCAAAGCTACTGCAAGAGGATTCAAAGCCAACGGGAAGAATGCTCATACTCATACCCCTAACCAAACGATAAGTCATTGTGTGGCCTCTTCTAATTTCGCAAAATCAGTTTTGACTATTTTCAAAGACCCAAACTTCGGGACCCTTTAATTTTTTTGGGGGGACCCCTTAAATATGTTTGTTTTTTGCAGTCCTAAAGGGACCGGTCCTGATCCAGTGCTACCCCTGACAAGTATCCCATGTAAGGGATAAGAAGCGCCCATTCATGTGCAGCGGTCCAGGTCTGATACGGCATTGTTATAGTTGATGGCCAATCGATTATCATTATTCAATTAATTTGTAGCACAACCTCATCTGAATCCAGTGTTATCCACATGTGTATTACTATTGGTCAGAAGTCACAATCTGGTCCAAAAAAAAGTTTCACTAATAATGTTGAGAAATGCACCAATTCTGATTAAACGGGACAAAACTTAAGTTTTACATACTTAATGACCCACAAACTATATATTGTTGGAAAGCTTAAGATTCAAGGTTTTTTATTTTTGCAAAAAAGAATCAAATTATACAGGGTGTGTACAATTTTTACAGGGTGGAACATAAACAATTTGATCGTTTTTGCTCCTCACAAAATAGTTTGATAGTTTGTACAATTAGGGTTTAGCTGAAAATAGTCACCAAAATCAGAACAACCGCAGAAGGTGCTACCAATTTGCTAAGAATCATTTGCCCAAAATGTACACAGGAAAATTACAGGGTGTCTAAAATTATGATGAAATAATGCATAAAATGAATGTTTGTATATAATATTCTATGAAATTTAGTTAGCATGGACCATTTAATTTAAAAGAAAATGATTATCAAAATGAACTACATGAATATCGTTAAAGTTCCTTTTATTTTGAATACAGGGTGGTCCAAAATAGGTCTAAATAGCAAAATTTTCATAAATCTATGAACAATTCTGTGAAGAAACACTTCTGGCTTTTTTAGTTAAATGTTTTACTACCCAGGGTAGAAAAGGACTGAAGAGTCACACAAATGAAATAGAGAGACTGCGATTTGGCCATTGTTTAATCAATAAAATGAATAAAACTGTGTATTTTTTACATTAAAACACTCCCTGAATTGAACATCATATTCTAGTAGAGAATGTCTAGATAACAATTCAATATTAGTATTCATAGTAGCAGGCACATGTTATTAACACATATGAGAAGTTTGAAAATGTTCCTATGTATACTTTTAAAATGGCATCAATTTCAAAAGTTCTAGTTTTCCGCTATTTTGTGTACAAACCTATGGGCGCCTCATCCACCGGCTCCTCATCCACCGATCCCACCCTTGACTCACTCGACGTTTCGATTGATAACGTCACTGTTGCTAAACATGTGGCTTTAATTCTTTTTTTTATTCGGTAGCTGGATAAATTGTCTTTAATATGATACCAAAAATGTTATGTTTTTTTGACAACTTCTATTTAAAATAGAGACATTAGTGACCTGTGACCTATTTTCTAAATAATCTGAACATCTTTGGGATGGTTCCGATTTTACAGACTATCATAGATTTCTATAAAGTGGGGATTATGTGTTCATCCATGCACACCCAGCACATGGATAAAAAGAAACAATAAAATTCCTAACTGTGGGGAGATCAATAAAAACTGCTCTTCATCAAGTTGCTTTAGACCATGCAATGTACAATGTACACATGTGTAGTCTTACTCTTAGTCCAAGAGATGGTTAGGCTAAAATTGGTTCCCTTTTTCTAAATAGCAATCCCTGTTTAGGGATGGAAATAAGACCTGCCCGCCTGCCCATAGCGGGTAACTTTCGTGTCGGGCGGGTGAAGATGCAAAGGTACCCGTCCGACTGGCGGGTAACATTTTTGAAGCTCAAAGTGTATAAGTAACAGTAAGTTCAGGGTAATCTCATCATCAGATCTGTGTGTCATGATGATAGAGGAGATCAGGTTGATAGGAGATTAAAGAGAGTATTGGATATATGAACATGATGAATACGAGGATCTGTTACAGGCTAGGGTTACAGTGGAACATCGTACAATAAAGACAAAAACATGTAATTGTCATTTAATAGTAGCCTTGCTCTTAATTGTTTGCTGCAAAATATTATGTATGTTATATTATCTTGGGCTGATGGAATTTTTGTCAGGCAGGTAAATTCTTGGAGTTATTACCTGCCCGACTGGCTAGTTGAAAAAAAATCTGAAGTTCCACCACTGTCCCTGATACAGTAATGTGCCTATTGAGACTAGTATCACAGAGGACTATTAAGAAGAAGGGAACCAATCCCAACTAACTTTAGTCACCTGAAAAATCATCCATTTTTATGTCCCACTCACCTTTTGGAGACCCACAAGTTTTCCTTATGTTCTTGAAAAATAGGCCCATCTATTCATGGCATTGCAGAAAAATTAAGAGCTAGCTAGGTCACATTAGAATTTTTTATAAATTTACGACTAGCAAAAGCGAACACAAAAAATCCTAATCGTCTGCCATTTTGTGAGACATACAGTACAGAACGAGTGGGTTGTGAAAATGTTTGTAAATGAATGAATGAATGAAAATGTGATTTATTAAGCGCATTTCCAAAAACACGATCAATGCGCTTTACAGGAATTACATATAAAAGATAAGCATATTAAAAAATACTAATCAAAATACATTAAAATAGGTTAATTAAAAGATCATTAAAAATACAAAGTAATAATATACAGATACAATTTTTAAATTGTATGCTTAAAAGCATTAAAAAGCATGGATTAAAAACTTGTGTGAAGTGAACGCAATGATCACACCGTATAATAATCACATTCAATTGCAAAATGCTGGTGACATGTAATTGTAAGACTCACGCAATTAAGAACTATTCTGGCACTCCTGCGTAAACACTTATTACATTGTATTGATCACTGTGATACGTACACTCGGACATCACTGCACAGAGTTAGATGAAGGAAGCATAAAAGGCTTACACGATATTGGTAAATTGTTATGGCTCATGAATTGTCGACCAGACAAACACATTTTCTGCTATTTACTTTAGCTGCTGATAGATCAAACAAAGTTTTTTTAAATAATAATATCTGACCTTTGTACTAGTTCAACAAAACATCTGCTCAGCCTCAGCTTGGTAATATTTATTAATAATTTACATAACCTTGGCCTTTCCCTATAAAAAAGGTAAACAATAGTTTTCATTTTGTTTTCATATTGGGCCTAAGGTATATTACTTCAAAAATCAAAGTTCAAACTAGGTTTGAAATCAATTAATGATGCTTTATTTTATTATAATATGTATGTAAACTTCTTTAAAGTTAATTAACCCTAACCACCAGCCGTGCTATGTTTGTTGTGTGGATTGGGGAAGGGGGACGTTATGAATCGTTTACTCAACAAAACACCGCGAACCCACCCGGATTCGACCCCGGACCATCCGCACACCACGGCCGTGTCCCTTATCACTGAGCTAAGCTCCCCATGGCAGCGATTTCATACACACATATCAGCTTGGAACGACGGCATCATCCAATCAATGCTGTAGCATGCGAGTGGAGATAGTTTTAGGCCGTAGTGAATCGTAGGTTCCAGGAGAGTTAGGGTTAAGCGAGTTGCAAAATTGGCTCAATTAACCCTAACCACCAGTGCTATGTTTTTTGTGTGGATCGGGGGGAGGGGACAAAATATAACATTTTTACCCAACAAACCGCCACTAACCCACCCGGATTCAACCCCCGGAGCATCTGCACACTAAGGCTGTGACTTATACCCGGGAACCCGGGTACCCGCCCGCTATTCCGGGTACCAAATTGGGTACCCGAATACCCGAAAAATAAAAAATAAAAAATAAAAAATAAAAAATAAAAAATATATATATAATTTATTTTTTTTAGTATAAATTTGACCCCAAATAACCTCTATTGACCCCATTACCGATACGCGTCATTTTGGGGAAAAATTTGTCCTTGAAAAAAACAACTTAAATTTAAATTTAAAAAATATGTTAGTGTCTATTTTCGGGTACTCTCCCAAAAACGGGTCGGGTACAGTACCCGGGTACGAAACTACCCGTGCATTCACAGCCTTAATGCACACCCACACAGGATTGATCGTATTGTATTGTACAGTATGGTTTGGTTGGTATTCACGAAGTCTGTGTGTTCATATTTAACTGTTTTTTAACGATGAGTCCTACTTTCGTAGATTACCGGTACATAGATTTTTAATTATATTGCAACTGTGGGCTTGGTGTAATTTCCTATGCACACTTTCGTGATTAATGCACATGTAGACATCGGCGATTTTTTCCTTATAATAAAAATGAAATTTAAAAGAGATGCGCCACTCGTTCAAACTCGCGAAAATAGTGGTAAACAACAAGTTGTCACACGCCTTGATTTACGCCGCACTGTAAGTTGATGAACATATTTCACATACAGCGGAGCAACAAAATATTAAAATAACATTTATAACTATTGTCAGTGTCTATAACTCAAACTATTCCAGTCAGTATCTGTTACATTTCTAGATATGATTGTGAATATTGGTACTAAAGAGGAGATAACTCCTACGCCAAATGAACGTTCAAATGATTAGTCTCAATGCAGATTTGTGTGGGCAAAACACTGAGACTCTGCTGTTTTCAATTCATTGCTACACATGTACATCCGTCTGAAACAGAGAATCAATGGTTAGAAAATACAATGTAATGGCACGAAAATTGCAACATTAGTGCTGTCGAGACCACAGCCCACAACAAAATGTAGCCCATACATTGATAGCTCAACTTTTTCCAGGCGAGCAGCACATATTTTGTTGGCCGCAGCGCAACAAAAGTAGCCTAATTAAAATGTAATTAGTTTTTCGTTATTTATCATGAATTTGCATATATTGTTGTTGAAAATCAATGTGTATACAATATTTTTTGCTCCAGTTTGCAGCGTAGATGCATGATCACTGTAAAAGGCGTATGATACCGTATGGCCAAACTATGAATGAATTTTTAATCGTCTTTGAAAAATAAACTCTTGAAGGCCGCCATGATGCTATAAACTAGACTGGACCTCCCACATCCCTCTATCCCCGGTATTTAAACAAGGCGGTTCTCGAACCACTAGTCTCGCTTGCTTTCGCGACAGCCTTCTTGTGCGATCTATTGTAGGAATGAAATCTGAACTGCTCATGTAAGAGGATTTTCTAAATTGCTGCCTATTTTACAAGTTGACCTTGGGAGACCTTTGCCTTTATATTGAACAATTTCTAATCTCAACCTACCCCACGTTACTGGTATTAAAGCTGTACCGTACTGTACTACAATCCTATGACGGTCACTAAAATAAGCATTTGTCTCAAAGCTTCCACGCGAAATTAAAAAAAAAAATATATATATAAATATAAATATATAAAAATAAAATAAATTAAAATAAAAATAAAAATAAAAATAAAAATAAAAATAATAAAATTAAAATTAAAATTAAACTAAAACTAAAAATTAAAAAAAAAAAAAAAAAAAAAAAAAAAATTAGATTAAATTAAAATTAAAAAATAAGATAAATAAATAACATAACATAAATAAAATTTTAAAAAATTTAAAAAAATTGATAATAAATAAATAAATAAATAACAAATAAAATTTTTAAATTAAAATTAAAATTATAAAATTAAATTAAAATTAAAATTAAAATTAAAAATTAATTTTAAAATTAAAAATAAAATAAATAAATAAATAAATAAATAAATAACATAAATAAAATGTTAAAAAAATTAAAAAAAATTATTATGTTAAATAATAATTCGCAGACAATTTTTTTTACAATTATTATTATGTTAAATAATAATTCGCAGAGAAAAATTAAATTATTATTATGTTAAATAATAATTCGCAGAGAAAAAAATATATTTGTACACTTTTACCGCCATTAATGTTAAACTAAATGAATAATGTAATTTATGAAATTTTTTATAGGAAAACAAGAAAAGTTAACGCTCCGGGCTGGGCGCGAACTCCCGCAAACGCTTCCAAAATGATTACAAGTCGAACGCTCTAACCGCTAGGCCAGGCTTTCTCAACTAGATATATTGATGCGCCACATTTTAGTAACCAACTTGTTGAAGCTCCACTTGGTCATATTTTTTAGAATTTACAATGGCAAAATTCCCGTCACAAAATATTTTAACATATATACGTAGGCAACATGATAACTAATATTACTCTTTTGAGGACACATGCGCGCGCAGCGCGCGAAAAATTGCTGTCTTTATACATCTGACCGTCATAGGCCTATGAAATCTGGCTATATCATGATATGATTTATTTTTAAAACAAATTTTAACCACTCTCGCGCCACTTAGGATGCCTTGATGCGCCACAAGTGGCGCGTGCGCCACCATTTGAGAATGCCTGCGCTAGGCCATCAATGCCGATAGAAATTTTGATGTTTCAATTTATATATACCAAACAGAAGAGCTGTCGCGTGCGTGATTGGTCCAATCTTCCGACTCTGCAGCAGGCTGCTACCAACGCTAAATGCAATTATAAATACGTGATAAATATGGTAGACCGTGTTTACATACAAAGATGGTATATCGGTAGTCCTTGCTACCAAAATCATAGTGTTGAAGGGAACCAATTTAATAACCTAACCATTTTCTTGACCAGACTTATTGCATAATCTATTAAAGCAATTGTGGATGTCAATAACTTCTAGTTCTATTCATCCATTTATTAAGTTTATTCATTCTTTTGTCATGTTTGTCCTACTGGGCATGCATGGATTAACATAGGCCTAATCCCTACTTATCTTTTCTGGCATTTCTGGAGCAATCAATAACTTATATTCGGTCGTGTGCCTTGAGTTGGGACCCCTTTGTGTGACATGCTAAAAATGAAAAAATCACATGGATTTTGCTGAAAACATTTTTAGCATCAAAACTATACATAGGAGTACAAGGAAAGTATACATTTCCTGAAAGCATACACATTTCCAAATCTCACAAAGACAATATCAAGGTCATTATACAGGGTGGGTAGATAATATATAGGGTGTAAACATCAAGAAATGCACTAAAAATACAAAATTTTCACTGGTCATTTACATACCTTGAAGATAAAATTATAATTTATTAAGCTGCATAATTTAAACGTATACACTAGTATTACAAAGAAAAAAATTGCCACCTTTGTCTTTAGTTATGAAGGATACCTTATACAGGGTGGTCAAAATTTGTAACAATATAAGTATGTGAAAACGTATTTCTGAAATAAAGTTAACTGTTATCATAATTTAGTGTCATAATCAATTTTAAATTGACGTTTTGTAATAATATAGCAACAAACCCAAACATATGACCAATAATTACCATATTATACAGGGTGTCACAAGCGAAATGCACATGTATGATCGAGTCCTCAATCCACACGTTTCTTCACTTTTTGATTTTATTTTGATGAAAGCAATGATAATGAAATGAAATAAAAGACACATGAAATGATCATGTTACAATTAGAAATGCTGCCTTTTTTGATATACATACTAAATTTAATATGGCCAATAACATCATACACAGGGTGTTACAAAATAAAGCACATGCGATCTAACGGAGCGCTTATTTTTGAAAACAATCTATTTTCTTCATTTTACTGACATATAAAATGTTTGAGCATGGGTAAAATCAATTAGTATTCGGTATCGGTAATTGTGCAAGATGCAATGTAAGTACTTTTGTCCGACAATGATCAACAGACTATTAACAATGACACCGATGGACTTAAGCCACCACCCCTTCCCACATCTCACCGTAAATCTGTCAAAATTGATAAAGATGTCACAAATTCTGGACAAATTTCAAGATTGAGCGCATGCACACGCGGGCTTTTTGAACTCACTCGGCATGCATGCAGTATAGCGTGCATGCATACCTTGTAATTTGTATGCTGTCATTTGTCTGGTGATTATAGCAAAGTAAACATACCACACGTACATGGTATCACAATATTTATACTGTTTCACTCCATGAAGTGGTTAATTTATTTTAAGATTATGCTCTAGTGTAAATTTTATCAGTATAAATAAATCAATCGGTATACTACTAATCGGTACACAACAGCCAACCTCGCTGACATATCTAGCATGTATCGTCAATGAGTGATGTGAATGTAGTATTTCATTGCGTGTCTGTGAGATTAGCTTATCATCTTCTGCGATTCCTCATCCTCCTCCCCAACACTCCTGTTTACTCTTCATAGCCCAATCTCTCTGACATTCCACATAGCATGTAGGCCTATTATTGATAATCAATAAGTGAAGTGAATGAAGTATTTCATAGCTTGTCTAGAGATTGGCGCTGTGTGTGTGTGTATGGGAATGGCTCCTCAATTCTCCTCCTCCGGTTCCTCCCCCTCCTCCCCAAGCACCCGTTGATTAATTATTTGCTCCCAATTAAAACTGAAATAATTAAGACATTATTTTGTGGATGGTATGGAAAGAATATTTATTGTGCTTTGTAATGACACCAAATTGGTTATTTTATGACGAGAAATATAGAAACGGTGATAATATAAACATCATTAACAGTGTAAAAATGTCACACCTCCTCAAAATACGGGGTTCCAATTCGTGGCACACGACCATTCATAAACATCAGATGCCTTCAAGATGAGATGGATGCTGATTACACAATCTGCCACAGATTAGTTTTTTACAAGCATGGACTTATTTTATAAGTCTGATTAAGTCTGTGTTTCAAGAGATGGTTAGCTTCCACCTTACACACTTGCCTGAGTAAGTACCAAAATCATAGATTTTGGTAGCAAGGAGTACTAGTATAGATGAGGTGACCGTTGTTTACATCAGTAGTGTTTACAAATTGATTAGCGCCTGGTCTAAAGACATGCTAGAGGTACTAGTCCATGACTACTGCATACATTACTATATGAAAGCAAAACACACATCACTGAGCGCCAATTTTAAAAGCACATGCCCTTATGGTGCGCACGCAAACCGCCGGGCAACCAGATTTAGTGCCTGGTCTCTCATTGTACTTAGGGATGCATACCATGACTACTGCACTATTACACCGTAAGCATGGTAAGTAATGATCAATCAAGTGTGAATTAAAGCACCGTTCCCTGTAGGTGCGCACGCAAACCGCCGGGCACTACGTCACCGGTCACACCATCTATATCGGAAGCATTTTTGCGCAAAACAAGCTCAAATTTGCCAGTTTTTCATGGATTTCGTGGATTTTCGTCATTGAAAATTTAATCAGCAAAAGAACACACCTCCCCCCTTCCCTTCACTAATTCCCATCAAAATAGGCCTTATGGATCTCCAGATTTCTTGTCTCGGAGGTCGGACAGACAGACGGACGGACAGACAATAAAGTGGCCACTAGGTCTCTTTCTGAACAAGTTCAGGCGAGACAAAAAGAGTGTGTGTAAATAATAAGGACTGGAAGGATTTACTTTACCTATAAATACCCAATTAAGCGATAGCGGGTCAACCAGAACCTCCCGTGGACAACAGGACCCATTAGCAACCTAGGACAGCGTCAGTTGCCTGGGTTCGATTTAGGGTTGGGACCAAAACCTGGGTACCTGCCCGCGGTACCGGGGTACCAAATTAGGTACCTGGATTATCTGGATACCAGAAATTTAAAAAAAAGGTTTTTATTTACATCTTTTCATTTTCTTAGTCCAAAACAGGAACTTAGGGCATGTTCTCACTGTGCGAATGTGGACTCGTACTTAGGTGCGAGTATACATGTACATGGCTCATTCCATGAAGTTGGGGCATATTATGTGACATCCAAGTGAAATTTTCAAAATGGATATTTTCCAACTCTTTCTTCTTTTTTAGGTTCTACATTTACCAAAGTCCAATGTAGAACTTTTTATTTTAATGTAACATTTGGTGTAAAATAACCGCACATGTTCAACAGTTGGATGACATTTCCAAAAATCCTGATGCTAAATGGACACCATTTCTCATTTCCATATCATTTTCTAATAAAATAGCTTAAGATGTGGGCCAAGTTTCTATACCTCAATTAACTACTTGGAACCACAAATACATGAAAAGAAACCAGATTTGTCTAGGTTGAACATAACTTAACGAACAAGACATCGTAGATTAACTGTTTTATGTAAAAACTCATTGAAAAGTGACTCTTTATTTTGCAATTTGTATAATGAATTTAAATAAAGTACATATCAATACTTGTTTGATGTAAAGTACTCTATAAACCATGCACATTGATTACATTATAGTCATAAAGTAAGTATATGAAGTATTATTTACCTGTATAATGTTATAAAATGCACTACCGATGCTACATGGACACCGCGTCTTGTAACATTGTTAATAATAAGACTATTCATACTGTTACAATTATTTGAGTGTGAATGGTTTGTCTACTTGTTCATCATATCAAGTAGATACACAGAGTGAATTGCTTGAAATTTATCTAAACACTGTTCATGTAAAATTTACCTTTTCTGTGTACTCAAGTATTACGATGCTACATGGACACCGTGCCCTAAAATATTTGGAACAGCTTGAACAGGTGCATCTTTTTCAGATCAATAGAGAGGATGTACTATGATGTTAACTTTTTATGTTATAAGCACACGATAAAATTAATAACATGGATTATAAAACTACAAATTACACAAAAAGATAACCTGCCATGAAGCATAAAACATAATTACCTATGACACACATACACCATTTCTTACAATTACACAATAACAATACACCATTGATCAAAGAAACTTAAGATGTCCACTGAAACAAACTTCATGCAGTGTTGTTCTTAAAGTACCCTTTGTGATCTTAGTCTCTTTGCTTGTTTCTGATTGAATCATCCTCTATTAATGATAAGATGATTGAAAAGTTTGATCACTTAAAAAGTCAGTTTGCAAAAAAATAATTTAATTGCCATGATGGATTTCTTTGGAAAGGTACTAGTTTTTGAAAATGATGGGTTCCTTGTCTTCATCTCCATAAATTCCAGGACGATAGAACTGTCTTCTGAATTAATGTCAAGAACCTGCAAAGCAAAACAAAATAAACCCTATGGCTTAGTATCTTCATGGAACATTGTGTATTGATATTGGAGTAGATTATTTATTCATGTTGCACTTTTTGTGTTGCAGGAAAATATTTATATTAAAATCATGCTGGAGTATTTTATTTATTATTCATTTAACATGAAAAAGAATAGCAAAGGATAGAGAACTTAAATGATTTACAATTATTTGTTTTATTTATAGTAAATAAAACTAAAATAAGGGAATGTTTATTGTGAATTCAGTGAAATGCTAATGGAAATGGTGTCCATGTAGCATTGTGTATTAATATATTTCATTAGATATACATCTCTCATAATATGCCTTTTTTTCTGTAAAGTGTAGTAAAATGTAGGCAATGTTTTGAATGTTTTGGGTGATGGATAATTTCGAATGGGGTAATTGTTTTAGTCTAATTAGGCAAATTTTATGAAATGCTACATGGACATGGTGTCCATGTAGCATCGTATTGGTAAGCTATATTATTAGCATTAAAAGAGCAAAAACTAATTCATTATTAACTTCAAAGTTTATTAATGATGTGATTCTACACAAAAAAAACAATTTCAACGAACTATAACGATACCCAATGCAAAATATTGCCCATGCTATGCCCAATGCTACATGGACGCCAAATTATTATGGCGTCCGTGACTCAAAATTAATATCATAACATGAAAAGAAATTCTGATTCAGTGTTTCCCTTTCAATAAAAATGCATTAATAAATACAGACATACAAGCAACATTAAGAAATAATTACAATCGCACTTACCATTCACAAACCTATCCAATGTTTACATTTTGATGCTACATAAAAGTCCCGATGCTACCATTGGACACCAGCGACTAAAACCTTGATAAAACTAGCCTACATGTGGCAAATTCCAAACAAACCTGATAGCTATTGACCTCTATCCTTACAAAAGAAATATAGAATGTTTTATTTATCTCCAGGGGGGGATTCCCACAAATTGCATAGGATGTTTATCACGATGCTACATTTTATGGTAAGGACACCATGCGCACGGCACGGTATACTTTTTCATGAATATATGGAATGGTCTTCATGAAATTTATTCTCATTTGCAATAGTTTTCAATTGATAAATGCTCTTAATTTTGGAAAATAATTAAAAAATGTATGATAGAGAACTACCCCCATTCAGCAATGAAAACTCCCGATGCTACACGTGTATATTTTGTGGACACCGTGCGTAGCATCGGAAAGGCAATTTTCATGTTGCTTGGGTGAAAAATCAGTCCAGCGTGACGAGGTGTTTTGGTCAGTAAACTATGAATACATGTATCTTTTATTAATCAAATCGATTTCCAAGCAATTCTATGATAGTTTTGCTTACATAAAACTCATATTAATTGTTGTGTTTTCCATGTCACGTTTTTTAGCAAAAATGGTCTTGGACACCACCTAATTTTTTATTTTTTTCTTCTTCAAGGAAGGGTCGATTTTTTTTTTTTTTTTCATGGCTCAATACTATAACCTAGTACTGTTTTTGGACACTAATTTTTTTTGATATACACATAGAGTAAAACAGTTTATAAGCTGCCTAAAGTACCAAATTCTGCTATTTTAACAAATGCCCCAACTTCATGGAATGAGCCACATGCATGACATTGATGTTGCGTTCTCATTGTGCGATAAAATACATCAAAATACGGATGTGGTATCGAGTCCACTTACCCGGATGTTACTTGTTTTCAAGTTTAAGCGTGTGCGTAAATGACCATGTGTTTGGCTGCGTGAATTGCATTTTGAAGCCCGCAAGTACGCAAGTATTATTCATTTCTAAAAGTCACTGAATGTTAAAATAGCCAAAGGGTCATAAACCTCGTGGCCATACTATAGGAACAATTTATACCCCAAATCCTGCAAATCTGTGTGCAAAGTTGAATCAAAATTCCGAAAGTGCTGCGGTTGCAGAATTCTAAATACTTGCGCAACATTACTGCATACATACAAAATTGTGTTTTACATGATAAATTGCAAAGTTACTGACCCTGTAAGGGTAATACTCTTACATACTACTACAATCTTTGATATTGGAGTCCCTAGTGATGATGAGTGATGACTTAAATTAACTATCTAGTTCATTAACCCTAACCCTACTACACCACACGGCAACAACACGGCCAGGCTGTTTTTATAACCCCGCATGCACGTTTTTGGGCTCCAAAATGGACCTGGACTATATAACGAGGTGAATATACTGAGCCGAGGTGTAGTGGAGCCGTGGTGTAGTGGATTGGCAGCTGGGCTTTGGTGCAGGAGGTCCGGGGTTCAAATCCCGGGGGGAGCGGGGGGACATTTCTGGTGAATTTTGGGTGTCGGAAAAAGAATCTGTTGCCGTGTGGTGTACAGGCTGTCCCAAAATGATTAGTACCTATCCATGCCCAAAGTTCAATAATTTTTGTCATCATCAAAATCTATGGGATTAGGTCTGTTGTTTTACATCATCTTTGTCATACTGTACTATTTTATTAGAATTTTAGATCATGAATATCGGATTTATCAAATTAAAGATACACTCCATGAAAAAAACATGGTGATTTTACCTTTTTGACAAAGTGCTAAAAAATGTGTGTGCTATTACAGCTTGTTTGAAAGAAACTTGTGTATTCTCATTATCTATTGTCTACTCAATATAATCTTGTGTGTCTTTCTGTTGTAACTGTTATTAGCTATGGGTGTTCAAATCATTAATAATTCTTCTCCTTAATTCAATTTAATGGGTAAAAGAAGTTTGTCACACTTGAGTGACCACATGCATTGTTTTATTTGACAAGTGTTTAGGGACTTCCTAAATGAAGTGGTATTTGGAGAATCACCAGTGGCTTAGATTTCATTTTCACATTGGAGAATGGATTTCGTGAGGTTAATTAAACACTAGTAAGGGACTATATCATTTTTACCAAGTTTGTAGGAAATTGCATCCCCAATATGAAAAAGAAGTCTACGTCACTGCTAATTACCCATGACCGTGCTTTACCTGTTTAAATGTCCCTCAAGTTTAGCCTCAAAACTAGCTCATTATAGAAACAGAGCTTGGGGTCGCTCATGCGTGACGATCCATTTTTAAGTATTAATGGTTTGAACAACAATATGATACAACAGCAGTTTAAAATAGAAAGGAATCAAAGCTATTAGCAGACAAGAGACTTAAAGAGAATGTATTAGTTTCTTTCAAACAAGCTGTTTAAAACACATTTTTTTGCACTTTGCCAAAAAAGGTAAAAACATCATGTCTTACACAATGGGTGTAACTTCATTAAAATAAGTCCGATATTCATGATCTAAAATTCTAATGAAAGGGTACAGTATAACAAATGTTATAGAAAAGCAATGGATCAAATCTCATTGATTTTGATGATGAACAAATATATTGAACTTTGGGCATCGATGGGGTACTGATCATTTTGGGACAGCCTGTAGTAGGGTTAGGGTTAATGATGATTAAAGTACAAAAAAAAGATTGGCACTTCTTACAAAAATAAGGTTTTTATCGCGAATCAGTAAAAAGCCATTGATTATCCTATTATATTGCATTGTGGGATTGAAAAGGGGAAAAATTTGCCCCCTTTGGCCTTTTTAATCCCACAATCCATCAGAAAAGGACAATCTATGGATGTTTACCGATTCGCGATAGACCTTAAGTTATTGTAGGGCCTATCAAAAATGATTGAATAAAATTGGTGATTGCGTTATAATACATCCCTACCTCATTTTGGTTATCATTGTCACTTTGAGTCTTTATGAAAATTACCCCTGGGTCTATTGAAATTGCCACTGGTTCATGCTAAATCCCCATGAACCAGGGGCAATTTTCTCACACAAATTGCCCCTGGTTCCGGTTGGCTTCCTTATATCAAGGCTTGCTGTAGAGTTTTGTTCGGTCCAGGTAGTCAGTCCTTGCAGTACCCAAATCTATGATTTGGGTACTTGTTCAGGCAAATGTGTCACATAGAAACGATGCAATTGCATGCCATCGTGCATATTTTATACTAACACTTCGCTGGGGGTGCGCCGGCGTAGTGGTCCCAATGTGGCCTCATTACATGACGTCATTGTTTGGGCATGTTTGGATATCGTTCGCGGCTGGTCCGAATTCTGGCAAAGTACCCATCAGAAAACTTTGTTTATTCTCGGTAGTTTTGAGCATGCGTGTTGTATTTTATCTATCATGAATGAAAGCAAAGATGGCCGCCCATCATACTAGCGAAAATCTGGTGAAAATTGATGGAATATTCGGTCAGTTTTGGGTGTTTTCTGCCGATTTGTTAAACCAAACTGTAACAAATCGTTAGCGATTCGTCTTTTACGACTAGTCATGAAATTTGGCTGAAAAATCATACTTAACATTTTTTTATGAGCTGGTCATTTGATGTGACGATCTATCGAGTGTTCTGATTAAAGTTATAATGTGTGTAACATCAGGGGAAAACTTGTTGTTTTCGGGGGGTTTGGGATATGCATATTGCTTTTTACTCATACTTGTGGTAAAAAAATGAAAATAAGAACTGCCGCTGTAACGTAGACTTCGTGTGTGCAGTACCAGTAGTGTAGTGAGCATGCGTGATCTTATATTGCAGTGTGTAAAATCGCCATTGTTTACACACACAGACTGCACGGTCAGATATGCAAGCGCTGTCAGCGTGAATTTCGTACTGCATATTCATTAGTCTGTTGAACTGACTGCGCATAATCACAGCCTCGATCTGAGTCCCGATGTTGCAAATTTACAATCAAGGTAAATGTATAGGTTTCCTTTCTATGTGTGTGTCACTGTCAGAGTTTGAACGAGTTACGCATCTCTTTTAAATGTCAATATTTTAAAGTTAAACAAATAAAAATCGCAGATGTCTGTGCAAAATAATTAAAAATCGACGCTATCTAGAAAGGTAGGAAACATCATTAAAGTTAAGTTAATATGTACATATATAGTCGATCTGGACTATGTGTATGTGTGCACTACACGACTAGATCAATAAATGGGCTGTGGGAGAGGCACGGTAGGGAAGGGTTCAGCTAGTCCCAATTGGTACCGTAGTGCAAGTGTATCTTTGATACGCGGTACCACCACTCTCCATAGACTCACGACGTCACGAAATTCACATTGAGTGTCAGCACTGCCGATTTTTCACCTCAATATTTTCCCCAAAATGAGGATGCTTGATCAAAATGAATGAACTCAATGTATTACTAAGAGTTCTAGGAACAAGATGTGACTTTGCATTTTGATTGATTAATTATATTTGATGTGAAAATCTAGTCCTTGCTACCAAAATCTATGATTTTGGTACTTACTCAAGGCATAGTTAGGGTTGTCCAGTTTCGCATTTTCGAGCGGCGCCCTTCACCGTATACCAAAATGTTGACAGGTGTTGCTACGTCATCTGGCCCAAATACGGCGACACTCGCGGGAGTGGACGAGGCCTGGTTTCAAATGAAGGCAAGTTGAATATTTTGTACTTTCTAGTCGAAATACGTTCATATTTAATATTAAAAACCCTTCCGAGAGACGATTAAACAAATCTTATTCCAGAATATCGTCGATTTAATAGAGTAATTTTGATCGTAAATCGGGCGTGCTAAAACAGTCGCAACCTTTCCGAATTTGACATCCATGTTCATGATGTTACGAATCTATTTTTCAAATATCTTTTTACTACCTGAAGGGTCTGACCAAATTTAGCGGTTGTTGCATCCTGATACTATATTTAACTTAAAGATGTCCATCGTTTTGTCTAAACTTGAACCGTTAGTAACCCGTTTGAAGAAATAAATCGTCTGATCCGCATGTGTTTACCCGATCCACGCCGACCATGCGTCTCATTTCTGTGTTGGGCGAAATGGATTGGCGCATGTTTGCCGGCAAAACGGTATTGCCGTGTTGATGAATCTGTTGATCAGGAGCACGTGCTTTCAAGATCGCGCAGTCAGGATTTATTTTGTTTTGATTTGTTTAGTTTTATGGGCGAGGGGTTGGGGAAGAGGGGACCCGGGAAGGGGGTCTGGGGAGGTGGAAGGGGGTCTGGGAAGTTGTAAAAGCCCAACAAATACTTTGATTTTTTTTTTTAAATCTTCCAATTATTTTTTAATATTTGTTTTTTTACTTTAAAACGGGCTTTAAAACTATTGTAGGATTTATGTTTGGGGTAGGGGAATACATTGTAACAATGTACATAAACTACCGTAACGGTATAGTGAATAGCAAGGTTTGGTTTGGGAGTCTTTTAGGCTACTTTGGGCTAAACAAATATTGAGCCCTTTTGGGCTGAAAAATGGTTCATCATTAAACATGGCATATATTATATATAATGAATCAAAGTTTTTGCATTGAAACACTGTTATAAAAACCATCAATTTTACAGCACAATTTGCTCCTTAACTTCACTTATACTTAACCTAGTTAACTCATCAAGCACTCATTTTAAAGGGGATTACATGATCTTTCCATCAATACTAATAACATTTAAATTCAACATTTCTAAAAAATATATGAACATCCCTAGCATAGTGTTGAAGGGAACCAATTTAATAACCTAACCATTTTCTTGACCAGACTTATTGCATAGTCTATTAAGAAAATTGGGTCTCCTGGTGAAGTCAATCATTTCTTGTTGTATTCATTCATTTATTAAGTTTATTGATTCTTTTGTCATGTTTGTCCTATGCTGGGCATGCATGGATTAACATAGGCCTAATCCCAACTTATCTTTTCTGGCATTTCTGGAGCAATCAATAACTTCTTTTCATAAACATGATGCCTTCAAGATGAGATGGATGCTGATTACGCAATCTGCACAGATTAGTTTTTTACAAGCATGGACTTATTTTATAGACTGATTAAGTCTGTGTTTCAAGAGATGGTTAGCTTCCACCTTACACACTTGCCTGAATAAGTACCAAAATCCTAGATTTTGGTACCAAGGACTAGTGAAAATCTTGATTTTAAAATGTGATTTTCGCTACGTCGTGTGTATATAGAGAGTGTTGTGGCTATAGTATAGTGAAGCATGAACGATAGTATAGCCACCATTAGCTACAAAAACAAGCATTGACTTGCTACGTCGTATTTGTTTCATAACAAAAAATAAATTTACTGGTAGTTAAATTTAAGTTATCCTTACTTAAAGAACTATACTTACGGATTATTTTGATACCATCGATGTTATTCTACGCTCACGAATTCTGGAGATTTTAGAGGTTTTTTAACGACTAAATTATTACCTTTCTTCAATGCCGTCGAGTTTGCTTGGTCCCTGCATCTATGGGCTCCACACAACTCATCCAAAAGGGATTCTGGGTACCGGGAATCAGCCAAAGAAATAGGGGTCAATTCAGGGTCGATTAGACTAACTCTCACTCGCCCTCTTACGTCGCTATCTTGCAGGCTATATTTGTACAGCTTTAGCTGCCGTACGGTAATATTGAAGACTTGGGATGAAGTCTAAGGTCGATGCGGAGAGTTCATATCAAATAGAGTTCTTCCGTTTGCACAGCGCATTAATTCCCTGTCTAGTATTTACGTAAATGAAAACTGCATACCCAGGACCCTAATTGTACATAATTTGTCGTATTGGGTGGTTTTAAATGTCAAATATGTTAGAACATTGTATAGTTTGGTAATAGACCATTTAAAATTGAGATCAGAAATGTTCGGAAAACAGGTCATGTGCGTTCTTCGGAATCTCACTAAAAGCAGCCTGGTGCCAACAATTTGGAGCCAGGCTGTTGTTAACAGTTAATCGCATTCATAGTATTGGTTGTCCGCCTAGCCCTAGTGATTTACTATGTTTACACACACGCGTACACCCATGAGGAGTAAAACGTGGAACGAGACTAATTGAAACTATTCGGAGCCGATCGTAAATTACATTACAATTATAATTAAATTATAACCCAGGTAAGTGTATTCAAATGTTCTAGAAATAGGCAAACTAGAAACGAAAATCGCCGACGTCCGAACATATGCTTTCATTTCATAGCTCTCATACTGAGTCGTGTCACGACGTATGAGAGCTATGAAACAGAGCTAAGCCACCATTGGGTCTAGGGTTCAGCATAATATAAAATAGGGTCGGGTTAGTACAGGAAACCCATACGACATACGTTGGTGTTTTTTTTTTCTTCCCCTACCAACGTATGGGGAAATTGTATAGCGAGAAACTGTCAATTTGATTTGCTGTATAAAGTGAATGGTGTGGTACTCGAATGAGTACCAGGGTGAATTACAGCAAAACTGCATTTCCGTTGATTTTCATACTAGCTACACACCTTCATAAAAGTCCTCATCTTTCTTTTCAGCCACTTTTTAAAACATGAATTTCACGAGTATCCCGGTAGGCAACGCGGTCCCGAATTTAGTCTCATTCCCATCGCCAATGTCTATATACGCACATCACTTTTTTACGAACTTACGAATGTATTGAAACGAGTCTATTCAAATAAAACATGGCGCCGATTTCGATAAACATCGCGAGTGCCGTTAAAGTGAATTGGCTTAGAATTTCACCTCAAATTTCAAGGGAATATTGCATTTTTACAAAATATTAAACGAATGGCAAGATAGATGAGAAAGAGTAGATAAGATTAAGAACAAGCACAAAGAAGTGTGTTTTTGAGCTCTGGTAAGCGATACAGAAATTAACACGAAAATCGTAATTAGAAGGAGTCATACTTAGGATGGGGACAGATAGTGAAACATGCAAAATACCCTATGATGAATAATACCAACTGATGACAAATATCACTATGATTTGTTGTAAAAACTCGTTCTGCTGTTCCGGGTACACAAAATACATTTACCCGTGATGCCCCAACAGTAACACTAGTTCGATGCTTGTTGTTTCTTCTCCAGTTAACTATAATAACTCCTATTATATTGATTGTAGGTTCCAGAAGAGTTAGGGTTAATTATTAATTAAGCTTATTTTAAATTCAGCAACTGAACTGTGTAGTCTGTGATTGTCTTTACTCTACTCTAGTCTATCAAAGTATCATGTCAAAATAGTCTTATTTCATGAGATTGAATGAACCACAAAAGGCCCACCTACCTACCAAACTGTGGTTGATATTCTAGTTGACAAGCCTTTGGCGTAGTTTGAACTGAATCATAACTTTTTACGGAGTAAACAATACTAAAAATTTCAACGTGAAATCAAATTTATCTTGCGTGGCCTGAACTGAATGACCTCAAGTGACCTTGTTGTACCACGGGCTATGATTAACTTGATTAACGACAGCTCGGATCAACATTTTTAGGTTTGTTTGTTGAAAGTGAAGGTTGAACATAGGTTGAATTTACCATCGGTGTTATTGTAACCCAATCGATTTGTAAGTTCAAAAGTTGCTAAAGTAGTAATTATTGATAAATTATTGATAATAGACTATATAGAAATAAAGTAAAACTTAACTTAAATTTTAAAAAGTAATAAGCTTACTTAACTTGTACTTGTAAGTTGTACTTGTAAATATGACATGTACTGTCTTCTCACACTCACACAGTGACAGTCATGCAGTCACAGACATAGTACAGGAAACCCATACGTTAATGTTTTTTTGTGTTTTTTTCCTAGTACAGGAAACCCATACGTTGGTGTTTTGTTTTGTTTTTTTCCGGACCATGGGGACAGATGAGATAGTGAAACATGCAAAATACCCTATTAGTATGATGAATAATACCAACTGATGACAAATATCACTAAAAGTATGATTTGTTGTACTACTACTAGTCACAGACATAACAAGGCGGTAAAAGTTCCTCCTCAGTAATGTTTGATAGGGAGGTTGTAGGTGATTATTGACTTAAACCTCCTCAGTATCGAGGACAAAAGGACAAAACCTAAAATGGTTAATTTTTCTTGATGTTTCTGGTTCTTCTACTAGGAAAGAACTTGTCTGTACGATCTTTAAATAAATAGAACATTTTTGTCATTGAGGGTTCTAAAAAATTGTGCATGTTTTACGATTATTTTTTTGAGTATGTATCTCTCCCTCCCAGCAACTCCCAAAAGTTGACAGCCCTGGTAAAGGTATCATTAAAAGTATCGACTACCATCATGCTACGGGAGATGGTTCAGGTTAGGCCTTGGAAGTTTTGTAGGTTTTCTATTTATACATGATCATACATATAGTAGGCCCTACTTTCATCTAGTGGGAGCCTGTCCAATGCGCACGGGCGTGCTGCTAGTACTAATAATTATGATAAAATATCAATTTATTTTGAAAGTGCCTGATCTATTGAATTAAGTAAGGTGTCATTTTAGTTGAGCAATTTTTTCTCATTTTCCATGAACCCTAACCCTACTCAGTACTCTAAATTACTATGGCCAAAAGTAATTTAGAGTACTGAGTAGTGTTAGGGTTAATGGAAAATGAGAAAAAATTGCTCAACTATTCCTATAGACCCCCAACCCCCAACCAGGTTTTTAACCGATATCGCAATTTTGGAAGAAAAACCGAAAAATAAATAGCCGCGATCCAACCGGGGATCGAACCAAGGACACTCTGGACTGGAAAGCCCGGACACCCTAGGCAAGTCACAGCTATCAACTACTCATTCACGCAGTGAACTGCGCTCACTATATAATACATTTGTAGGTTCGGTTGATTACGTCATCGAAAATCGTCTGCACATGCACTTGAAGATAGGTTTGGCTGTAGTAATTTGGAGTTAGAGTAGAGTTAGGGTTAAGATAGCTTTTAAGGGTACTGTCAACCCTTTTTTATGAAATTTATCAAGCACTGTAACTTTTAAATAATAAGGTAATGTACATAAAAGTATACAATTTTTCAAATGAAATGAGTCGGAGAATCCATTTTTGGTATTAAATTTCACTAAAAACATTTTTCAGGGCCAACATTTTTCAGACAACCTAACAAAATCAGTTTTTTGATTCAAAATGTGATTTTTGAGATAAAAAACAAATTTTTGGCAATTTTTGGTCAATATTTCTAAAACTAAAAAAAATTGTAAGCCCCCAAAAAATGCGATCCTAGATAATTGACTTGAGATGATTTTGTGAAATTTTTAATCAAAAACTGATTTATAAAATATGAATGTATTTAGTATTCCAAATTTACGTTTTCTATCAAATTTTAACATTTATAAATCTGTTGTATATCTATAAAAATGAAACTTAAATACATATCCAAACACCATTTTGCATAATAAAGATTGCTGAACATAATTAGCTCTATTTCACATCCAATGTTTTTCATGGTAAAAAAAGAAATCATGTTTCATACAGTAGGACACTTTTTTTGACAAACCCTGTATACCAAGATGACACACCCCTTCAAAAATAGATAAGGGCTCCTTCCACAGGACTATCTATTCTTCTGGAGCAATGACTTGGAACAATAACTGGGGTCTGCTCTTTTTAAATGGGGAGGAGGAACAATTTGTGACCCTTCAAAGTTTGTTCGATTCAAGGCATTTGCATCAGAAATTCATCTAAATTTTCTTCTTTCATTATTTACAGCTTACATGTAGATCTGGGGAACTACAAGAAGTAGAGCATGATCTCTATTCTAGAAAGAACCAATTAGAAGCATTCAGATGCAGAAAGAAATTACATACATGTGACCTTGGCATCGTTTTTAGCAATGAATTGGGGAAATCACTACAATGCATCCACCGATGCACACGGTAGACCATATACAGCTCCCATGCACAATGACGGATCGTTGGGCAATGCCAATTCAAGTTGGCATGACGATGAAACAGTTTCCAACCGCAGTATCATTTCCAATGAACAAAGATGTCACCAATACTTATCTGATGATCCCAGAGAACAGCATATGCAACCCATTCATAGTAATTGGCAAGGCAATGCATCTAGCACTATGACAATGTATTCACCTGCTGTAGATCAGATGCAACATGACGGCAGATTGTCGACGTCCCACCTTTCTTTCAATAATTCTGGGCCTGAAAGTCTTGTTTGCCATTATCAAAATAACACAGAAGAACATAACCAAACTCCATCTTCCTCCGTAAGTTGGCATGGCGATGAAACAGTTTCCAACCGCAGTATCATTTCCGATGAACAAAGATGTCATCAATACTTACCTGATGATCCCAGAGAACAACATATGCAACAACCCATTCATAGTAATTGGCAAGGCAATGCATCTGGGTCTGCATGTAGCATGACAATGTATTCACCTGCTGTAGATCAGATGCAACATGATGGCAGATCGTCAACGTCCCATCTTTCTTTCAATGATTCTGGGCCTGAAAGTCTTGTTTGCCATCATCAAGATATCGCAGAAGAACATGACCGAGCTCCATCTTCCTCCATAAGTGGTTTACAACATAGTATTCCTGGTTTGATGTCAAGTGGTAGACATCTTACCTCTCATCATCTATCATTAACTCAACCTAATTCTACACCGAATTGTTCAACACAATACGATCATGACATTGATTTTGGTCGTTGTCAAGGACGAAGCTTTTTGCCTGATGCCAGTGCTTCCCAGCTGTCATTAACGGTTGCAAGGAAACTTGGTGAAGCACGGACATGGAGTGAAAAATGTGAGAAGGATAGTGCAGAGTTATTAAAAAGCCCAAAGGCGCTATCAATTCAGAAACTGAAAGTTCTGAAACGTCAGCCACAACATGATTCAATGCAAGATTCAAAACGACAGAAGACTGCTGCGGAAAAGGTACAGTGTTAGCTAGTGCTGTTATCGATATAATTATTACTTTGTGTGTCATTATGTTGGCAGAGAAACGTAAAAGGAGTTTTATCACTAATCAAAATTTTTATTTTTTTCTGATTTATAAGTTCAAGTGCACAACATACTGAAATAGTGGGACCATAATAACAATGTACCTTGGCTCCACTTTGTTCTTTTTTTTAACTAAATGTCTTCAAATGTCTTTATGCAATGTGACTTGTTGAAGCAATTAATCACTGATACCGCGAAACTTGCAAATAAATCTCTGTACTCCCATCGTAAAAATCGGTCAACAAAAGCCTATTATTGTTTACAAATATAGGAACCCAGGTATAGCAACCAATCCATTTACAAGCAGTGGGAATATTTGTGACCCATATATTTACCAACAACCTTTAAGATACCATTGGGATACCATAGATGAATAATGAACCCATACATTTACCAGAAAATAAGAAAAATAAGGAGTCATCCGTTTACCAGACAGGTGAAAAGGCAACCCTATTTGGCGGCACGTCCCTGTAACCTCAGATCCACTGATTACCCCCCCCCCCACCCTCCATCTGGAATTACACTTATCAAACCATTGTATTATCATATTGGCAGTTTGGCACTCTCATAATCATGACACCTATAGTGCAGTTTGGATAAATTTTTTGGGGGAAATGTTTGTTTCTAAATTTTGTATAACTGCAAATTCATGACAACTTTTTTAACCTTCAGAGAGCAAACACATCTTGCTCCAATTTGTTGTGGATCGGCGGATTGGGTGAGCTCACCAAAGAAGATCTGCAGGACTACTTCAGCCGATACGGCAAAGTACTCAAAGTGATATTTCATTTGCCGCTCAGCTCTACTAAATTTTGTTACATTAGGTTTCTCTCTTCGGATGAGGTAACAAATGCTTTACAAGATGGGTCACCTGTGCGGGGAGTATCTTGGGAAGCAAAGCATACCATCAATGGGCAAGTGATAGCATGCAGCAGCACAAAACTGGTTGGTATACAAATATTTTGTCTTTACTCCATATACACATTATCATCAGTCGTCCTTGGACGGAATAGTGGACACATTATTGGTGTACCATGTAACTTTATTCATCATGAGCTGTGGAATATCACTTATGTCAAGACTCATGTCCTTTGCAATGTTTTCAAGATAAACCATTGAAATAAGTATCGCACCACTGGTTGAAAAGTGTAAATGTGGCCTCGAATTTTGCCACCATGGTGTGATATTAAGGATCATTTGTTAGCGTAAGCTGTCCAGAAAAATGTTATGCAATAAAAGGGCCACATTTGAGTTTGTGACGTAATCGATGTAATGTTTTTCAAGGCCAAAGGGGAAAATGCATGAAACAAGTTTGGGTATAACGCGATATTGAGAGGCCCGATGATTAATCTCTATAGTTGTAAGCCTTGGTAACACATTCAAGTTTTTTCCAAGGTCAAAGGTCATCTGGGGTCAAATTTCAAAAGTTGCCCGATTGTCCTCAAACATGAAAAAACTCCATTTTTCGTAAACCCAACGGTTATGGGGTCAAAGGTCAAAATAAGTCAAATTTTAAATAAGTTCAAATGACAAAAGCAATATTGCGGAAGTGTTGCCCTAGGTCAAATAAACAAAAAAATATAACGGTGACCTCTTCGTTTATGCTGAATTTATGACCATGTTTGGACTCATTCACCGCATTGTAGCCTATAACATCTAAATGGAACATATCTTGCGCCAAATACAGAACTAATACAATTACTATTTTAAGTTTTTAAAGTCTACTCAATATCGCGTTATACCCAAACTTGTTTCATGCATGCTTTTGGACAAAAGCATGCATTTTCCCTTTGCCTTGAAAAACATTACATCGATTACGTCACAAACTGAAATGTGGCCCTTTTATTGCATAACATTTTGTTGGACAGCTTACGCAAACAAATGATCCTTAATATCACACCATGGGGGCAAAATTCGAGGCCACATTTGCACTTTTCAACAACAAAACAGTGGTGCGATACTTTTTTTCAATGTGTATATATAGTGTTTTTCACTACATGACTACCAAATAATACTCTAGCTGCATTCTCAATTACTCAAATAACAAATGCTCCTGGTCAGTGATACAAATAGATAAGGATGAAGCTGTGTTTATGAGTTAAAAGAGGGTGTAAATGTAATGATTATTTGTGAGGGTTGCGTTTCGTAAAGTGAGTTTTGAAGTTTGAGTGGAGTATGCTTGACTGTTTGATGCTGAGACTAGTATAGTCTCAGGTTTGATGCGTGCGGCCTCGGGGTTTTCAATTTTTGATGTTTTAATTCTATGTGCAATATTTTATAATCTAATGGTCTTTTATATTATAACTATAATGTAATTTTATTGTATGTATTGCTATATCAATGTAAACCAGTTATGAATGTATGAATGAATGAGCCGAGTCTGAATGGTAGGGGTGCGTGTGTTGAATGTGTGTGTGTGGATGTTTTTGAGTGTTGGATGTTTAGTGGTATTCGGTGAGTGTGAAGATTGGGTTCATGTAATTAATTTTAGTAGATTATATTATTTCCTTTAATGATTATATTTTTATGTGTAAAATTGTTGTAATTCAGCTACTTTGTATTTGCTGCAAGAACAGTTTTTAATAAACCTTTTATGAATGAATGAATGAATGAATGTAATATTCTATCCACTTATTCTTATATGGCCATGCGTTTTAAGTTGGGCCGGTCTCGTGTGACGAACTTAAAATTGGTGAATATCGCGTGTATTTTCATTTGAATGGCGATAACTTTTCTATACTAGGCAATACCCCCACAAAAGTATACATTTTCTTGATTAAAATTGTCTTAGGAGTTCAAAAATGCACTTAAAATTAACATAGGATGAACCCCTAGAAGGTTATGAATTTGAAAAGGTCAACAATTTATGAAAAAAATCTGCTGAGAAAAAAAAATATGAAAAAATTCTGCATACCCTACAAGGTTATTTATTGCAGATTTGAATTCCTGACAGTTAAAGCTTTCCAAGCATATATAACTTTCTATATCTAGGTAATGTTTACAGTATTTTGCACCGGGCTGGAAAAAATGTCATTTTGCGAAGAAAAATATCTGACATACGAGGGGCAGTCAATAAATAATGAAAGTGATCATGGTATGGGATGCATGAGTGATTCTATTGAGGGGATAATGTGATCAATACAAAGTATGAACCTTTCAATACACTTTTGGATTTTTAAATGTGAACTATGACGTCATAGCACTGTCTCAAAGTAAGTACACTTGGGACACTGCTAAATCAGTTTATTTGGCGGGAAATTTGAATTGTTTTTATGAAACACGTGGTAAGAAGATTGCATAACATGGCATCAGAAGCAGGTAAATCCCGATTTTTTTCCGCATAAATATGATACAAAAGACAATAACCTTAATCCCTGTGTAATTTGGAATGTGTAGTATAAGAGGAAAAAGTAAGGAGAAGCAATTGAATAAAAGGTATACAAATATCAGTATTTCAAATAGCTAATTTTTATTTAAAAATGCCCAGTCAGTGAATCACTAATATGGTGGAAAATCAAACAATTTAGGAAAAATTCAAGCAATTAACCAGTTTGGAAGATTCCATATATGATAGTTAACTAATTATCTGAACTTATTCGCATGAAACCTGCAGAAAAAATGCGCATGCGCAGACGGCAGATAATTTTGAAACGGGGCCCAAAATGGCTAAAATCATGAAATTTACCAGATAAAAGCTTACTGTGCCTTCAAATTCTAATCAGAAATAATGAAAAATGTTTAAATCAATGTGTAAACATATTGTGATAGTCAAAATGAAGATATACAGGAATGTATCAATCAAAGATGGCTGCCACAACCTCTCTTATTACTGTTATCTTTAGAGCTACTAGATATGTATTGTGTAAGTAATCGTCATATAATTTCAATGGTTTGAGGAAATTTTATGAACAGCTCCTTTTGAAATCCCCACTATTATTGCTTTACATCCCACAACAATTTATTAAATTATAATCCCTCTATTGTTCTTTATCCTTTGTTGTTTTCTAAGGTATATTATTGTGGATTTTGCTAAATAAAAGCGTATTTGAGATGGTCCCTTCTTGTTCGTATTAAGGCATTCAGATCTAAAAAAGAGTGTCAAACAGAGATAAGTGTGTATTCTAACTATGTGCCAAGTGTTATCTGTTTTTATGCTTGCACTGCCGAGATATACGCAAATGTATCAATCAACCCATATTCAACATATTACATATCCAGCCAAATAATTGGCAGATTTCAGTCAGTGTCTGAAACCTATTGTGTTTATGTTAATGACGTTACATAACCAAAGGTATCTAACAATCCAAAAGTGTATTGTTTGAAAGACAAAGGTTCATACTTTGTATTGATCACATTATCCCCTCAATAGAATCACTCATGCATCCCATACCATGATCACTTTGCCTAACCGTATGTGCTGGTAGTTCTTCAATGCATTGCGGGTCTGTAATTATTGATTAATTCTTTATTAATTAAGGTGATTACCCATTATTAAACATCTAAATTATTCAAATCAGTTTATTTACCAGAGTTTATGTATTTAGATGCAACAATTTCATTCCATAAACATGATTTAACTCAATTGCACTGAACTGTACTGTAGATGCCAAATTTGCTGCGCCGGACTCTCCTGCGCCAGACTCTCCTCCACCCCTGATGTTGGTTAATTAACCATTAATTAACAAAATATGACAAAATTTTAACACATGCTAATACTTTTATCTTCTTGCCCTGCATAAGAGCTTTATTTTGATACCAAATTTAGCTATGTAGGTGGTATCTTTATACAAGAAATTGAATAGACAATGTCATTTTTGATGTGCCGATGTCACAACTCCACCTTTTTGCAGGCCCAGTTCAAAACGCATGGCCATATATAATAAGAGCCTAATTAATTTTAACTGCTTTTCCAAAAATTTGACAATTAACCCATTGAAATATGTATTGTACATTTGTAAATATTTACATATTCAAACTAAACAAACTGCAAGGCGAACACAAACAAAAATAAACACCAATACATTTATAATCAAACAAACAACAAATAATAAATAAATAAGCACATACACAAATACAAAACAACAGATGTAAAAAATAATAGCCCAAATTTGTTTTTGTTTTTATTCTCCAAATCTCAGGATGCAAGCTCCTGTGTGCTGTATCTTGATAGCAGCATGTTGACGACCCGTCCTAATCGAGTGAGGATGAGATATATCATGAAATCAATTGCATTAAGAAACCACTTTGGCAAATATGGAGAAATTGTAGAAGTAAAAGAGACCTGGGCGGGTGATGGTTTATTGTTTGTCAAGTACCAAAGCCCTGTACACTGTGCAGAAGCAATTAGGGATGGACTCGTGTGCAAAGGATCGCAACATGTCATATCAAATTCTATTGTTAAGTGCCATTTGGAAAGAATAGACGATAAACAGGTAAATAATGAAGTAATTGATGTAGATTGTTGTACCTCACGGAACTATAGTCTATTTGGTCATCACAAGACTTGACGTAACTGCGTATTCTACTAATTGCAGCACATTACGCTTGCGCCTACTCGCAGCGCTCGGCGTATGCACACGAGCATTGAAAGGCGGGAGATAACTACGCGTGCGTAAAAGCTGTGCCAGATTCCAGAGGAAGCCAGAGTATAGTTATGGGAGATTGACCAGTGTCAGCTCCAAGAGGGCTGCTAATGTTCTCCAGTCGGGGTCTAGAGGGGATCTCTCTCCTCCCCCTTCCTCATGTGCTTCCCCTCTCCTCTCTCTTCCCCTCTCCTCTCCCTTCCCTCTTATCTCTCACCCTGATTTCATCCGATGCTATCTTTGTGATCAGTGTAACATGAGGGTATTCTACTTAGTGCACCTATTATTGGGTGATTTTCATTATGAATATACTCATGTTAGTGAAGACAAAGTTTGGCATTGACATGCAAGTAATGCGTCAATCACTGGAATACTCACACTGATGTCACATTTGTACTTTAGGTGAAATAAATTATATAAATAATAAGCTATATATAATCACTGCGATATGCTCTCATATATCTGTGCAAAGATAGGCAAATCTAGAGTAAACGGTGTATGGTTCCGATACTCCACTCATTTTGCTGGCATATAATCTCATTTAGATACAGATTAATATTTAGATCATCACCTTTTTTCTGTCACTGCTTCTTTTCTTCCAGTCTTGTTGCAAGTCAATTTATGAAACATGGGTGATCCGGATCCACCTAATATTTTCAGTATGTTCTATTTTACATTTGTGGCAGGGTACTTCAGCATCCTGCAAATTGAATGTAACAGGTCTTTGTGGTAAAGTTACAGCAGCCGATCTGGGAGAGTATTTCAGTGAGAAATATGGATCTATCAAAAACGTCACAGTCACACAATATAGCGACTTCAATAATGGTATCGTGCAGTTTGAATCAGCAAAGCAGGCTACGACAGCGTATGAGGATGGGATAATAATAGAGTCATGGCATTATATATATAAATTAGGGATTCGGTGCCAAGCAGAGACTCCTCCCCAGGTAAGTTTGAATATCAATATGAAATTATTGCAAGGTTTGTTGGCGGGTTTGTGACGTGTTCTACCGAACCCCCCCCCAACCCCCTCTCCATCTGTATCTGATTAACTTATTACTTGAATTTTTTTCCCATTTGTTTTTCTTCCCTTAATTTTTCAATTTGTTACTTCTTGTTATTGTGATACTTTTGTTTTCATTTTCGTCATTGTCTCCAATGCACAGTAATTTTCATTACTCGTTCCAGTGCATTTTCATCATTTGTTACTATAGGCCTCAACCTATCCCCACCTTGTTTTGTCTTGTTTTTATGTATTCCCTCGGTAATTTTATATTTTCATCCCCACACTTATTTTTATTATTATTTTTTAGTCATCACCATTATGGATTTTTCTCACCATTGTTATGTTTTACATCCCATTTGCCTTTTACTTTCTATTTCCCCTTTGTCTATGTCATCCTTTTTTTTAAATCCACTTAATCAATCAGCTGTCAAGGTTCAAAAAATGGCGTCTGGCGAGTAAAACACATGTCACTTGGGGCTCCCGGAAATTCGGCAAAAGGCGAGTGAAAGAATGCACTGTTTGGCTTCCGTTTTGCACATGAATGTGATCACAACTTCTGTTTAACGTTTGGTCACTCTACTGACCGTCTCGGGACCATATTTATTGAGATTTTGAGGACAAATCTTTGGCGGTATTTTTGAAACTGCATAGCATAGGTGTGCTCATCAACACGTACAGCATTGTACAGTCGCCTACTCAGTGGACAGTGGTAGCGTATAACAACGTTGTTGCATTGCAGTGGAGTGTGCATGTACATTGTTCAATCGGTGAGTTTGCGTGTCACATCATGCCACCGCCGGTCACTCGGAGAATGACAACATCTGCAGATGACTCTTTCGAGACATTTGTGAGATCGACCCTGATGGAGATTAAAGAAGGTCAAGGCAAGCTCACCGAGAAACTTGAACATTTGGAAGAATCTATCAACTTCGAGGCTCAACGAGTTACCGAAGTTGTCAATAAGGCCGCGAAGACCCAGAAAAGAGTAGAGAAGGTGGAGCAAGCTGTTGCAAATCATGAAACAATCCTGACTAGAATGACTGAGGCCGATAACAAGTTGGAGCGAATGAGTAGGCGGAATAACATCAGAATTGTTGGATTGAAAGAAAAGACAGAGGAAAAACCAATGGAGCTGGTCAGTAAACTATTACAAGAGAAGTTTGGGATGGAAGTCGAAATAGAAAGAGCCCACCGAAACGGATACAAACGAGATGCACCGTCGACATCCAGGCATATGCTAGTCAAATTATTACGCTTCCAAGACAAGCGCCAGATTCTTATCTGTCAACGCAAAAAGCTGGAAGGGTGTGATATCTATGTCACCGATGATCACACCAAAGCCGATCTGGAGGAGAAGAAGAAACACAGTGGAGAGGTGAAGTTTCTCTACGAGAGAGGCACAAAGCTGCACTTCTCTGCTGGAAAATGGCGGACCAGAGAAGGGAAACTGGCCCCTTTTTATGACAAAAAATGAGGTGACTTTTGCGTTAGCTGTCTACACATCATGGGTTTTTATTTCTAACACGCTGAGGATATCGTGGATTTTATGACTTTTGCTTTCTCCGGAGGACAGTAATGTTGGATTTCATTTCGAATTGGATCTTATGACTTTTGCGTTTTACCGGAGGATACCATCAACATTGGATTATATTTCAAACTGGATTTTATGACTCTTGCGTTCTCCAGAGGACCAATATTGGACTTCATTTCGAGAACCGTCAATCTCATGACTTTTGCGTTTTAACGGAGGATATTATAAACATTGGATTACTTTTCGAACTGGATTTTATGACTTTTGCGTTCTCTGGAGGACCAACATTGGATTTTATTTTCGAATGCAATGGACCTTATGACTTTTGCGTCTTACCGGAGGATATCATCAACATTGGATTATTTTTCGAACTGAATTTTATGACTTTTGCGTTTTCCGGAGGACCAATATTGGACTTCATTTCGAGAACCGTCGATCTCATGACTTTTGCGTTTTAACGGAGGATATTATAAACATTGGATTACTTTTCAAACTGGATTTTATGACTTTTGCGTTCTCCGGAGGACCAACATTGGATTTTATCTTCAAATGCAATGGATCTTTTGACTTTTGCGTTTCTACGGAGGATAATCAACGTTGGATTTTATCTCTAACTTGAGAAAGGTATATTTTGTTTGTAGTATAATCTGTTTTTAATGACATTTGAAACATCCATGTTTGTGCTAAAGCCAAATAGCCCGGAGCCTCTCACCGACATAGTGTTACTATTTTATTTATATACAAAATATGTATATATGTCTTTGGCAACTTTATTTACTATTTATATGCCATTGTACTATTTTAAGATATTCCAAATTTGAATCAATTCTGTGTACTTCTAATGTATTATATCTGATTACCAAAACCACATTTCATGTTTTAGAATTTCATGATAACAGCCAAGTTAAACAGTATTTTAGTCAAATTCCGCCACCACATGCACCAATTCATATTTATATTTCAGTGCGCAATATAGACAATTTGTTTTTGATGAGTTTTGAAATGCATCTAAGCACCGTGTTTCTCAATTGTATTGATTTTATTTTTGCTAGGTACTACTGTATGATATACATGTTCAGATCGATTGACCCCTTTTTTTTAACCTGGTCTTTTTGCTGCATGCCACTGCCACCATTTCAATTAATCGTATTGATCAAGACCACATGTCAAATCACTGGTGCTTGAAGTTACCGGGCAGTAATCCTCTGTCCTATTTCATTTGTACGACCTCTGTGTTTACAATGTTTTCAGAGCAGGTTTGCGCTTTCAATTTGTCTGCGAGGTCACACATCATCTGTGTCCATTGGCATTTTAATTTATTCTATGAACATGTGCATCAGACAGCCTTCAATCGATTTGTGTATGTTTGTATCTTTGAAATTCCAGGACTATAACTTCACAAATTCAATGCATTATATTTTCTATGCTCGGGTGATTTGTATTATTAATGACTGATTCAGTTCACATGTATTCAATGAACGCTCGTGGATTGGGGGATCATGGGAAACGTGTTCAGGTTTTTTCATGGTTACATAACAGACCAGCCGATATCTTTTTCTTACAGGAAACACACTCTACTGCCTTTTGTGAGAAAAAATGGAAGGATGATTGGGGAAATAATAATATTTTTTTCTCCCATGGCACATCAAATTCCACTGGGGTTGCTATTCTTTTATCTAACAATATGGATTTTAAGATAATGAAAGAACACCACGATGATGATGGGCGTGTTATTATTTTGGATGTTACCATTAATGATGATATTATGACCATTATTAACATTTATGGGCCCAATGTTGACGATCCAATCTTCTTTGATTCCATTAACATGATAATGAGGGATTTTACCTGTGAAACTATCGTTATTGGTGGCGATTTTAACTGCCTCCAAGATGTTACCATTGACAAAAAAGGTGGTCGCACTCAAACGCATGAGAACTCTCAAAGAAGCATTTACAGAACTATGGAGGAGTATGACCTAATTGACATTTGGAGAAAAAAGAACCCTAATGTTAAGCGGTACACGTGGCGTTCAAACACTAATCCTCCTATTATGTGTCGCCTTGATTATTTTTTAATTTCGTATAGTCTATATACTCAGATTGAACAATGTAATATTTCGCCTGGTTTTAAAACCGACCATTCTTCAATTGACGTTAAGATTGAATCCTCAAACGATTGTAGAGGAAGAGGTTTTTGGAAATTCAATGTATCCCTCCTGAATGACATTGAATATGTCAATAAGATCAAGAAATGTATCCATGAGGTCAATACTAATTGCAAGTACATGAATCCTGATATGCTATGGGATTTTTTGAAGTGTGAAATTAGAACAATCAGTATTGAATATTCCATTAATATCTCTAAAACAAGGAAAAAGGAGGAGAGCCGGTTGGTTAAAAATATTAATGATCTTGAATCGAGGTATTCCATTAACCCAACTAATGACTTGTCTGATGAAATAAAACAGCGTAATGCTGATTTAGAAACATTGTATAAGGTCAAAACAAAGGGATGTATTGTAAGATCTAGGGCTAACCACATTGAATTTGGTGAGAGGAACTCAAAATACTTCATCAATCTTGAGAAAAGAAATCAGAAGCGCAAGGTTATTAAAAAACTTATGTTGGAGAATGGTGACGTTCTCACGGATAGTGATGATATACTTAACGCAGAGAAGCACTTTTATGAACAGCTTTATACTTCATGTGAACCTGATGATTGTAACTTGAACGACTTGCTGGTGGACATTAATGCCACTAAACTTGACAATGAAGCCCAAATGAGTTGTGAAGGTAGACTTTCTATTAAAGAATGTAGTAGTGCTTTGCGAACGATGCCTAATAACAAAACCCCAGGTTCTGATGGTTTGCCAACTGAATTTTACAAATTTTTCTTTAATGATATCATTAAAAATTTAATCGATAGTTTCGATTTTTCTTTCCGTAATGGTAGGCTGTCTGCAGATCAAAGAAGAGGTATAATCAATCTCATTCCAAAACCTGATAAGGATCCTTCCTTTTTGAAAAACTGGCGGCCCATCTCACTTTTGAATACGGACTACAAGCTCCTCACGAAATGTATTGCCAATCGTTTAAAGATAGTGTTACCAGATATTATTCACAGTGATCAAACTGGCTTTCTTCCTGGAAGATACATTGGGGAAAATGTTCGTCTTGCGTTAGACATGATTGACGATTTAAACAAAAATGATCTACCTGGTCTCATGTTCTTGATTGATTTTCGTAAAGCTTTTGACAAAATTGAGTGGTCCTTTATTTTGAAGACACTTACTTTTTTTAATTTTGGACCAGATTTAATCAAATGGGTAAAGGTTATATACACTGATATCTCATCTTGTGTTATAAATAATGGTAACTCTTCAAGCTTTTTCAATTTAGGATGCGGTGTCCGTCAAGGATGCCCTCTCAGTCCTTTGTTGTACATTATTTGTAGTGAAGTGTTAAGTTTACTTATTAAAAATGATAAGGATATTAATGGTATTATGGTTAATGATAACATTATCACCATCAGCGCTTATGCTGATGATACTGTTTTATATTTGAATGATGTCAACTCTTTGAGAAAATCAATTCAAATTCTCAATAGGTTTCAAAAGTATTCTGGTCTTGCAATTAACTTAGATAAATCGGAACTGCTTGCCCTAGGCTCGTTCAGAGACAACCCTCCAGATATAACTGACACTGGGCTGATATTTTGCAACAGTCACGTTAAATTACTTGGTATTATTTTTGATGCAAACTTGGATAATCTTTTTGAGTTGAATTTTGTTCCAAAAATTGAGAAGCTCAAGACCATTCTTGGAATTTGGTCAATGAGAGATATGACGCCAATTGGAAGAATTTCAATTATCAAGTCACTGGGTCTTTCTCAAATGATTTATTTGCTCTCAGTACTACCTAACCCGAACGATGTTTTTCTGAAAAACCTTGATACTATAGTATACAAATTTATCTGGTCGAATAAACCAGATAAAGTCAGCCGAAAAACAGTGATTGCTGGATATTATGATGGTGGTTTAAATATGATGCATATTCCATCCATGATCAAAGGGCTCAAGATTGCTTGGGTCAAAAGGTTATTAGATGATAAGAACAAAGGTAATTGGAAATGCTTCTATAAAAAAGAACTTGCTGCATTTGGGGGTAATCTAATATGGTACTGTAACCTTAATCCTAGTGACAATAGTCTAAAGAACATTAAGAACAAGTTCATATACGAGGTAATAACTGCTTGGTTTCACGTTGTCTATACTAATCATGACCAGAATTATCATCATGAAATTTTGTGGAATAACTCTAGAGTGAGAATCGCTAATAGAGTGTTATTTTGGAAGAACTGGTATGATAAAGGATTAAAGTGTTTTAAAGATATGCTGTCGTTCAATGGTGACATTTTGAATTTGACCCAATTTAAGCATAAATTCAATATGAACATAAATTTTCTTGACTATTTCTCTCTTGTGGATGCTATTCCCCAAAAATGGAAAAGGGCTGTCAAGACTGTTAAATTGGAAGATAATACCAATTCTCAAGAGAAATTTGTCCTAAAGATTACGAATGTTAAACAAGTCTGTAAATTAGTGCATAAGGAATGTACCCAGAGGATTATAAAAACACCTGTCAGTGAATTAAAATGGGCTGATCATTTCAATGAATGGGATTTGAATTGGCGAGATGTGTATTTAATTCCGCTGATCGCTACATTGTCTACCAGGATTCGTTATTTTCAGTACAAGATTCTTCACAGATATTTGGCGGTAAATAAACTACTGAAAAAAATGGGTATTGTTAATTCTGAGCTATGCACCTTCTGTAATCTAGAAATAGAAGACATTCAACATTTCTTTTGGAATTGCTCTAGATTAACAACCTTTTGGAACGAGTTTCAAAATTGTATCTTACGAAATTCCTTTGACCTTAATGCGAGAGATATAATTTTGGGTTTTGTGGACATTGATAAAATAAAATATAATTTCATCTTACTGTTTGCGAAATATTACATATACAATTGCAAATGGGACAATAGCAAACCTAATTATATGGTTTTTGTTAGAATAATGAAGACTTATAAAGATACCGAGAACTTTATTGCGGTTAAAAATAATACTGTAGATAAATGGAGAGATAGGTGGAATGGTGTTTATTTGTAATGTTCATGTATTTATTCTTCTGTTTTCAATGCATTAGGGAACGTGGCGAAATAAGAATAAGAACAGTGTATTCTATGTGGTACATATTTGTGTTTATTAATATATATGACTTATATAATGTGGTTATAATTTTGAAAGATTCTGAATTGAAGTATATGAATATGATTTAATAAACGACAGAACATAATGGTTCTGTGAAAGAGAAAAAAAAAAGTTTGATATACCTTCCCCTATTCATCCATCTGTCACTTTGTCCCCCCCCCCCCCCCTTGTGTTACATTATCCATTGTCATTTCCTGCCCTTTGTTCCCCTGTCTATATAAAGGGGTCAAAAAGTCAAAAAAGGTAATTCCCCCCCCCCCCTCCCCCTAAAATGTGATTACTTTTGTTTACATAACTTCACACACAATTAATCGTTTTGAAAAATTGAAACGATTATGAAAAGAAGAAACGCTTGGCTACCAATAGAAAGTTTTACATTTTCGATATCATGTTTACTTTTCCCAATACAGTCACATTTCCTCAAAATGATGTTTTCAGAAAAAGTGGCACTTACTTGTATTGGATTTTGGCAAATTTCATGTTAACGGAAACATCATTTTGTGGATATCTGACTTTTTGGGGAAAAGTAAACATGATATTGAAAATGGGAAAATTTGACGGATAGCTAAGCGTTTTTCCTTTTCAGAAAAATTTCCATTTCTTAAAACATCTAATTGTGTGGGGTGTTACGCAAACAAAATTGTATAGGATTTTGAAAATTGCCACTGTTTCGGAGAACATCGTTTTGGGAAAAGTAAACATGATATTGAACAGGAGAAACTTTCTGTAAGAAACCAAGCACTTCTTCTTTTCACAAGTTTTTAAAATTCTCAAAACGATTAATCCTGTGCGGAGTTATGCAAACAAACTTGGTCTAATTTTCGTACAAAAAAATCACGAGAGAGAGTTTTTAAATTTACTGGTATGGACCAAGTGCCACTTTTTCTGAAAGCATCATTTTGGGGAAATGTGATTGTTTTGGGAAAAGTAAACATGATATCGAAAATGTAAAACTTTCTATTGGTAGTCAAGCGTTTTCTCTTTTCATATTCGTTTCAACTTTTCGAAACGTCTAATTGTGTGTGAAGTTATGTAAACAAAAGTAATCAAATTTTAGGGGGGACTTACTTTTTTGACCCCTTTATATGTTGTGCATGTTGTATTCTGTCATTTAACCTTCGATAAAGATTCTGTTAGAATCAAAATGTCAGGTCCTCTTATATTTATTACAAATGCAAACCTTTTGCAGTTTCTGAATTTGAAAAGGCTGGTTAAACAGTTCATCTGTTTTGTGTTGTTTTTTTGTCACCTCTTACACAGGGTGTTCTGACATTACCAAGCAATCTCTCAGCAGAATCAGACAAACATTTGCCAAAGGAAAAGTCACAATATGCCAAAGTTTCATCGTCAAAGGTAAATTTACCACTATGCTCTATGATGCACTTGCCATTTACGCCGCAGTTGATGTCTCTCTATAGACCATATCAAATTGAGATCAGAAATCTTCGGACAACAGGTCACATGGAGTAGGTGCGTGGTGCGTTCTTCACAACAGTTGATTTACTATGTTTATATACACACGTGCACACATGAGAAGTAAAACGTGGAACGAGACTATTTTGTTTTTTATCAACAATTGTGTCTACCGGCAACTTCCAAATGTATCGAGCAGAACGATAAAAAGTGAAAAATATTACCCCAAATCTCTTTTATCTCACAGTTTTTGTTACTGAAACGCCGTAATATACAACTTTGTGAGGGAGACAATCTATCATAAACACTAGCGCAAACTACCACATGGGCAGATGGGTGAAAACCAAGTTTGTTCTTCTCCAGCACTTGTGAGCTGGCAAGTCATGTAACCGAGCGTCAAAACATTCGGCTAATCGGACACATTCGGAACCGATCGTATATTTTCGGATTTGAAATGGTCTAAAGCTGGCATTCTCAAATGGTGGCGCGCGCGTCACTTGTGGCGCATCAAGGCATCCTAAGTGGCGCGAGAGTGGTTAAAATTTGTTTTAAAAAAAATATCTATCCTGATATAGCCAGACTTCATATAGGCCTATGACGGTCAGTTGTATAAAGACAGCAATTTTTCGCACGCTTCGCGCGCATGTGCCTTCAAAAGGGTAATATTAGTTATTATGATGCCTAGATACATATGTTAACATACAGTCCTCAAAATAAGTAACTGACCAGGTAATTAATATACTCTTAACTCCAAAACTATAGCTCCTACATAAAATATTAAATAATAAAGTTGTAAAGGAATTTCTCATCTTTAACTTGATACATTATTCATTCAGATCGGTTAATAATTAAGAACGCGACATTGAAAAGGATAGAACAAAGTGCAGTTTACATTTTAACACTTGGGATTTGAACACGCGGGACAGTGTGACAGGTATGTGTATGGGTTGCATTGATCAATTGATGCACCCCAATCCCCGTGTTACTATCGACCAGTGAGTTGTCGCTACCAGTTAATCAATAATCTGCCTGTTGCTAGTCCTAGGCTGCGTGTAGACGAACGAAATGTTAAAATGAAAAACGGACTTTGTTTTGGTTTAGGGCACATAACTGAGTAAATAGTCATTCAATCTTCACGTGTAATATCTCAAATTGAAGACAAGAAATGTCCTTACAACTTTATTACATACTATTTTTACGTAGGAGTTATAGTTTCGGAATTGAGAGCATATTTATTACCTGGTCAGTTACTTATTTTGAGGACTGTATTTTACGAAGGGAATTTTGCCATTGTAAATTCTAAAAAAATATGACCAAGTGGAGCTTCAACAAGTTGAGACTAAAATGTGGCGCATCAGTAAATCTAGTTGAGAAAGCCTGGTCTAAAGAAAGAGCAATTGACAAATTCAGCTTTACATTGTTTCTTTTTAGTCAATCCTGTAATTGATATTGGTTACCACTTTTACTTCAATTGAACTCAATTTAATGGTAGCTTGTACCGAACTATAATCAAAACAAATAATTGTCGACCGCAGCAGCCCACAGGGCAAGGGTGCAGTGAATCTGAATCTGAAGTGTAAACATTTTGGTTAATCAATCATGCTCCATATGTTCATGCACAACCTGGAGTGCCTGTTGTTTTGGAATGCAGTGCAAGACCGCATTCAAACTTTGAATGAACGTGAGCGCTCCGATCGTAACGTCCAGATCGATAATTATTTGTTTTGATTATAATTTTTTTTAAATTAAATAATAACAAGGCATTTTAGGACGCTATTCACCTGAGAAGAGTAAGCGGGTACCATAGAGTTTACACAAAAGATAATACATTACAAGCCAAATATGACAAAATATTAAATATTTAAAAAAATGAGTCTTAAAAAAGACTTAAGAGTGTCAATTGATGGAATACAGCGAATTTAGTAGGTGGGCAGTTCCGTAGTTGCGGACGTACATTTCAGACACTTTGAGGGCTTGCCAAATCTAAACTATACCAGTTGTTTGATTGTTAACACCTGGGTTTCAAGTATCTCTAGTTGGAGTATAAAACCTGAAAATTCCTTTGCTGTACCATTTTCGGTTAATGAGATATGGTGTGAAAACCCTCCGTTGCGGACGTACGCAGAGAAAGTGATTTTTTCAGTACACCTGTATTCATATCATAAGTTCTCTGAAGTGTTCAGGTCTGTAATGAAAACTAATATTGTTTTGTTTGTAAGAGGGACAAACCTAAAGAAAACAAACAGAGAAAATTATCAGAACCTTTATCTTTAAGTTAAAATTGACCGATGTTTATCTGTTGCGGACGTACATATTAGTGTTGCGGACGTACATCTGTGAAATAGATGTACGTCCGCAACACAGATGTACGTCCGCAACACTTCAAGAGACCATGTATTAAATATGTAAACAGATACAGAACAAAATAAGTTTTACACATTAAGTATGAATCATCAGCTTTAGAAAAATACTTACTTCATTGGTTTCCAACATTGCCAAAGTATTGAACAGAGTGGTTAAAAGTAGCAACTTTTGGGAAGTGTACGTCCGCAACAGAAGGTACCAAATTTAATCCAAAAAGCATAATTCTTAATATTTTGGTCATTTTAAGTCACTATTTTATATGATACATAACACATGTTCATTGTTGTATTGATTGTATCAATTTGTAATACTTGCCTTAGTTCATTCATGGAAATAATTGCACTTCCATGGTGCGATTTCTACTTAAAAATGCCCTGTACGTCCGCAACAACCTCAAAATCAGCCAAACCGAGAATGTTAGGTCAAATTCCAATTTATATCATGAAACTACAACCCATAACCTTTGATATGATACATAAATTAGGTTATTTCGACGATTTTCAAATTTTTCAATTTGGGTTACCTAATTACGGAACTGCCCAGCAGGCAAGGAGTTCCAAGCTATATAAGCAGTGGTATTGAAACGACAATCACTGATTATGCTCAAGGTAGACTAAGGACGTGTTCTCACTGTGTGAATGTGGACTCATACCTAGATGCAAGTCTACATGCATGACATTGATGTTGCGTTCACATTGTGCAATAAATGACATCAAAATATCGTTGTGGTATCAAGTCCACTTACTTACTTACCGGCTGTTATATGGTCCAAAAATAACAATTAACGAAGCAACTTGTTAATGTTTACAGTGTGCGTACTTACGAGGAGCTATCAAAAAGTTTTAGAAATCACCCAGGAGTGAAGGAGCCAGAAACCTCATTTTGATATGTGATCCTTCAGACATCTTTACAAAGTCCCTGTGCAAAGTTACACATTTCTCCCACTATTCATTACCTGTCCACAGACCACCATTGTAGAGATCCTCAGATTGACCGCCATTGATTGATTCTCAGATTGCCTCAGATTGTGTTATTCTCAAAACAGCAATAAATAGTTATGACAGAAAGGGAAGTTTCTGGCTCCTTCACTTCTGGGTGATTTCTAAAACTTTTTGATACCCCACGTACTGTGTTTAAGTTACCACGCCTACCACATTTGGCGTGTGAAATTGCACTTTGAAGCACGCGACTGACAGCGGCGCACTCTTACGCAGCGGCGGCAGCGCAATACGCTTGTTATTGTGGAACAAATGTTAAAATGTGTGGTACCAGTCCTCTTTTATTATGTAAACACGTGCGTTCTCATTAGCTGATGTGGTACTAGGTCATAGGTGTGAGACTACATGTACCTCATTATGGAGGTCTCGATGCTACATCCTGGATAAAGAAGGGCGAGTCTACTTATAACATGTTTTCATTATGCTTGGAAGTAGACTCGATGTAGCATTGAATCCACATCCTGGTATCAAACAAGAACAGTGGGAACACTTTCACAAGAATTTTGAATGATTTTAAAAAATAATATTTTGTTTTGAATAATTTCAAATTGTTTTGAAATATTTCCTATATTGACTGCAAAATTATGACACGGTTACTTTGTTTGTACATTTAGAGCCTAAGAGTACAGTCAGCTGACATCAATACTTTATGGATCGGCGGATTGGGTGAGCTCACAGAAGAAAATCTGGAGGACTACTTCAGCCGATACGGCAAAGTACTCAAAGTGATATTTCATGTGCAGCTCAGCTCTACTAAATTTGGTTGCATTAGGTTTCACTCTTCGGATGAGGTAACGAAGGCTTTACAAAAAGGATCACCTGTACAGGGAGTATCGTGGGAAGCAAAGCATACCATCAAGGGACTAGTGATTGCATGCAGCAGGACAAAAATGGTTGGTATACAAATATTTTGTCTTATACTCCCTTTCATAATCCCTTGGACATAATTCCATCAAATCATGCGTACGTGCGAGTTGCGTACGTATGTGTGTAGGTTCGCGTAGTAATGCGTATGTGCGTAAACCCGGAAGTGCGTACCAGTCCCTTTAAAAAATAATCGCGCATTCTAATTGGTCAATCGTGAAATCGTCACACGCCGTGATCGCCGGCGCGTGACCTTGTTCATGTTTATCGCTCCTGTCAAGCATTTTGACGCCGCGCCTCGAAAACAACAACAGCGTGAAATAACGCGAATTATGTCCAAGGGATTATGAAAGGGAGTATAGTTACTCCATACACTACATGACTACCAACTGGAAATTTAGTTTACAAAAATGGTATAAAATTATAAATTATGTTTATGAGTTATGACTGACAGAAAGAAAGAAAAAAAGAAAAAATTGAAGCGAACCCGTAAAAAGAAACCTGGATGCTAATCATTTTTGTTTTGTTTTTTTTGCCTAATGCTCTCTAACCCAACTTAATTTTTTAAATCACAACAAAATGTTGTTATTGTTTTCAATCTTCAAATCACAGGTTGAAAGCTGTTGTGTGCTGAGCATTTACGGCCGATACAAAATCAAAAGCAAGGTATGGAAAAAATACTTTGGCAAATATGGAGATATTGCTAGCCTCGATTGGATGCAAATAGGTGAATTTATGGCGGTCAAGTTTAAGTCACCTGTCTATTGCGCTGAAGCTATGAGAGATGGAGACCTGCATGAGAGGTCAGAACACCTCATTAAAGATAAGATTGTGGAATGCTGCGTTCTACAAACAGATAATCAACAGGTAAAGAAATGGGAAGCACAGGTTTGGTTATCTTGAAAATGAAATTAAAATAAATTTGGGATAGTGATATCACAGAAAATAAGCTTAATAATAATTTAATTTTTCCCTTGTGTTGGTCGAGAAATGAAAAATGCTTTTCCTCGACTGTGAATCGAACCTAGGACCTCTCAAGCAATTGGTATAGAAGCATTAGAAATGCATCTAAAGGCTCAGGGTTCAAATTTCCATTTGAAAAGAAAAGAAGTTTAATGGATACAAGAGAAGTTCAATTAGGTCAAATAAGATAGCTTAGTCATCATCATTGTGAATTAAAATATTGGATGTAGTTGAGCCACTATTGGGAAGTAACATTATGGGAGGTAGCTGAAAGTCCACTAAGAAATTGATCACAGGACATGGTTACTTAAAGATGCCATGTGGGAAATATTGGAGGTAGCTACAATCAAGGAAAATAAACGTTGGCACACTTGATGCAACTTATTAGAACTATATCCCTGTGCTCGCAATTGAGATCAGACTTGGGGGGAATAGCGCTGTTTAATAGAAAGCAGAAGTCTCCCCCTTTCTTATATCTTTCCCCACCCCCATCAATCAATGTTGGGGGAACATGACTCGGATCAACATTGCCTCGGGGGAGAGGGGTGGGTTTTTTCCTTAATTAGGACGAAGTGTGCTGACCTTTTTCTTCCTTGATTGTAGCTTATTAGCTTAAAGTTACATATCGAGCCTCCTTACTCCTTACAGCAGGGAATTAATACTAAAGAGCATTTGCAATCATTATGCAACAGAGCTGTGCATCATATGCGTATGCCAAAAATTGCGCTCGCACGCTTGGTTTACCTTAATTTGCACATAAAGAGATCAAACCTGCATTCTCGCCACTTTGGAACTGACAAACTATAGCATAAACATCCCAATCAAATTTGATGTAAATATCCGGCCCATGAATTATTGAGACTTGAATCATGGCCTGAAACAATCAAGACCCGCTCATTTGTCAAATTTGACATTTCTCACAGGATTTATCAGCATCCTGCAAATTACATGTGACAGGTTTATCTGGTGATGTGACGGCAACAGATCTGGGCAATTATTTCAGTGAGCAATATGGATCTATCAAAAACGTCACAGTCACACAAGATAGCGACTTCGATAACGGTATCGTGCAGTTTGAATCAGCAAAACAGGCTATGGCAGCGTATGAGGATGGGATAATAATGCAATCATGGCATTGCATCAATGGTAAAGAGTTCAGATGCCACGAGAAAACTGTTGTACAGGTAAGGGAGATTTTTTTACCCTCAAATAAAATCCACCGCTGCATGTTGTGTCCCCGGGGTTGTGTCCCTCAGTAGAGCATTCGTCAGATTCATCCCCGGGATTTACCATTCATTTACCAATAACATTGACAACATTTGTACCCCATTCGAAAAGAAAAGAAAGGCATATCAGAATTTGTATTTTATTTGAGATCAGACTTGGGGGAGAATAGCGCTGTTTAATAGAAAGCAGAAGTCTCCCCCTTTCTAATATCTTTCCCCACCCCATCAATCAATGTTGGGGGATACTGATCTTGTATTGTATTTTAATATAAACTGCTCACAAAAAGTATCGAAACACTTAGAAATGATCCAATATATAACGGCTCGAAAAGGTATGCATTAATCGAAGCAAATAACCAAGTGCATAATTTTGTTCTGCGTATTTTGACACCTCGATCGTTGAGATACGATGTTGCGGAGCGGAGTTATTGTCATTTCAATGGTCGTGGGTCCAGTTTCGAAAGTGACACTCATTCCTATTGAAAATCACGAATCTGATCATTCTAAACAGTAATGCGAACCTCTTTCTATAGGATGATTGCCACTTTTGAAACTGGACCCACGACCATTGAAATGACAATAACTCCGTTCCGCAACATCGTATCTCATCGATCGAGGTGTCAAAATACGCAGAACAAAATTATGCACTTGGTTATTTGCTTCGATTAATGCATACCCTTTCGAGCCGTTATATATTGGATCATTTCTAAGTGTTTCGATACTTTTTGTGAGCAGTATAGTAATATTACATGTTTTACCTGGTGTATCATTGTCCTTTTAAGAGCTGTTCATGGCCAGCTATGGGCTACAGATTTTCCCTTCAAAAGCCTATTATTGTTTACCGGTATAGGAAACCCGGTTTAAGGAACTGTTCCATGTACCAGAAGTGGGAATATATCTATCAACGACCTTTTTTAGGCCCCCGTCTCAAGATTTGCACAATTTCTATACTATGTATAATATCACTCTGATATCCTAAATACCCCCTTTTAAGGGGGACTCAAGGAAGTTTTTGACTTGATTTTTTGAATTTTGTGAGTGCTGTAATTATTGAACTATTAATCAAATGCATATAAAAGTATACATTTTTGGATAGGAAATGGATCAGAGAATCCAAACTTTGCATCAATTTTGACCAAAAATGTTGATTTTTTTAAAAAGAAAATTGAATAAAGCGACCCTCACAACATGAAATTTATCAAGCGCTGGAACTTTGAACTATTAATATGATGTGCATAAAAGTATTCATTTTTGGAAAGGAAATGAGCCGGAGAATCCATTTTTGGTATTACATTTTTTTGGCTCATAATTTGCTGCATTCATATAGCATATTCAGTTTTAGGTAAAAAAATTATGACCATTTATATGCCAACAAATACCAAATTTGGGTCTCGATATCCTGAAACGACAAAAAAGGCTATAATTAATCATCAATAAAAAGTACAACTTTTTGAACCTGAAAAATCACTGAGCACCCCCCGGGAATCGATCCCGGGACAATCCGCACCACGGTAGTCTGTGCCCCTATCAACTGAGCTAACTCCCCAGCGCATATGTGGGCACAAACTTCATGCCTACATATGCCTACGGTAGGTGACGTAATGCAGCAGCACACGCGTGGAGATAAGTTTTATTTTGGATGATTTTGTATGGTGTAGTGGGGTTAAGGTCCAGATATTACGTAATATGAGGGGCATTCAATATCCAGCATCCACACACTTTTAAAGTTGGTTTATCTTATCCCTGAAGGCTTCCAAGTACTTCTATTCAGGTATGCTTGGAACACTGTTGCATGGCACTTGAAACCTCACTTCTGCCCCCATGGCGATTCCTGAAGGTCTGGCTTCATCTTTGGGAACAGCCAGAAATCACATGGGGCCACATCTAGACTATATGAAAGATGTGGCAAGATCCGAATGCCATTGACGTCGACAAAGTCCTGCACGAGTGCAAATTAATGTGTGAGCTGGGGCATTTTCATGGGGAAGGAAGATTTCATTCATTCAACTTTTTGGACCCCTTGTATCATAGTATATTTTTGGTAACGTCTTAAAGGTAGATGACCCGATCACATTTCCGATTTTTAACTTGAAGTTTTCTATTCTACATGAAAGGTCATCCTTAAAAAAGTCGTGTTCCAAAGTTTGAGTTGCATAGCTCTAATGGTTCTTTTTTTAGATGCACAAGATGCTGTGAACTGTACCCATTGAGTAGTGCACAAACTATATCGGTGGTTACCACCATTCGTGGTAATTCGACGTTATTTCATCGATTTCTCCGTAATTATACCGATTTAGGCCGTCAAATTTCAGTATGATGATGAGAAAAATACGAGCTTTCATATGATATGAAAATCTCCGTATGTTTGAAATAATTCTGTGTTACGAAAATGTGATCGGGTCATCTACCTTTAATTATGTCTTTGGATCATGATAGGAAGTATAAATAAGTTGGTTTGGGGGGAGTTCTGGGGGATGCACGCTAACCCTCTGTATATACTTGACTAATTATTTTGTTTGTACATTTACAGTCAGCAGACATCAATACTTTGTGGGTTGGTGGATTGGGCAAGCTCACCATAAAGAACTTGAGGGACTACTTCAGTCAATATGGAGATATAGTCAAAGTGAAATTTGATGTGCAGCTCGGCTCTACTAAATTTGGTAGCATTAGGTTTCACTCTTTGGATGAGGTAACGAAGGCTTTACAAGATGGGTCACCTGTGCGGGGAGTATCGTGGGAAGCAAAGCATACCATCAATGGACAAGTGATAGCATGCAGCAGGACAAAAATGGTTGGTATACAAATATTTTGTCTTAGTTACTCCATATACTACATGACTACCAACTGAAAATTTAGTTTACAAAAATGGTATAAAATGATTGATTATGTTTATGTTGTATGCATTTTTATTATGATTAGAAACATATTTACTGTATCAGGTAATCTACATCTACATCTATGCATTTACTCGTCAACGCCTTTCAACAACTAAACTAGCTCTCTGCTACCTAGAGGGATTATATATTTTTGTGTACAGGTAACAGACCCGGGATGATCCCCTACTCTTTACGATAAGGTCTGTAACTATTTTAATGTGTTCAGGGTGAAGCATCTGAATACATGGGACCAACGGCTTAATGTGACTCCCCGGACCACGGCGTACTGACACTCACTGTATAGACCTGCACGTTGTACACAGTGAATGCGTTAGAGGAGAAAACCACGGAAAGAGGATCCGATAAACTAATCTTACTGAATTAAGATTTGATTGTAGAATTTCCAACCTAGATCTAGAACTTTTTGGGGTAAGCAAAGAATCCCGGTTTCAAGGAGACTTGAACCCACGATACTCACTGTGCTTGATAGAAAACTCCCGACCGACGATCAGCGCGCTAGACCGCGCGCTCGGCCACCTCCACCTCATTTCTGTGAATTTGTTGTTTCGAGTATAACAATTTCATGAGGTGTTTAATTTGTTGTTTTTATGTCTGTATGAGAGCAAATGTGACCAATATCCTAACAGACTTTAACCAGGTTAATGAACTGTGTGATCAAACTGGTGACTCTACAAAAAGTTCTGATGGGCCAATCAAATGGTTCACTGCTACTCATCAGAGAACTTGTAAATGGGCAAGGGTTACGTATGCTTGACATCAAAGCCCAAAGCTCAGAGTTTAAATATCTGTAATATTGTATGTTTAATATGTTTGATATAGTAGATTTTTAATTTGGGTTGTTAATTGTGAAGGGGCCTATTGATTTGTAAAATCAGCCAAATTAAATCCACAGCAAGAATTTCAGCTCAAACAATATGTGTAGTATGAGCGCAAATGTTTTACATTCAACCTTGAATTAATTTCAGGTCTTAGTTAAATGTACAAGGCAAAGTAAAATAAACCAACATGTTTAGCATCCAAGCTTTTTCAACAAAGAAAGGAGGAGGCCCTTTCCCCCTTTTTAAACATGCACAATTGGCCTAATTGTTAGAGATAAACTTTGTGAACCTTAAAAAGGAGGAGGCCTCTTCTTTAAATCGTCTTTATTTCATGTTTCTACTGGGTTGGTCACCACAAAATTTGTTTAAAATGAATATAAGAAAGAAGCAAAGCTGTTACAAACATCTCAAACTCTGAAATACCTGAACAAGAAAAGTTAAGACTGCCAGAAAGAAAAAAGAAAGAAAATATTGAAGCGGCCCCTTAAAAAGAAAGCGGGACGCTAAACCTGTTATTTTTTTATTCGGCCTATAAAGCTCTCTAAGCTAAATTACAAATTTTAAATCGCAACAAAATGTTGTTATTGTTTTCAATCTTCAAATCACAGGTTGCAAGCTGTTGTGTGCTGTGCATTTATGGCCGAGATAACATCAAAGGGAAGACATTGAGAAAATACCTTTGCAAATATGGAGATATTGCTAACCTTGACCTCCGTGTGCAAATACGTGGATTTATGTCGGTCAAGTTTAAGTCACCTGTCTATTGCGCTGAAGCTATGCGAGATGGAGACCTGCGTGAGAGGTCAGAACACCTCATTAAAGATAAGATTGTGGAATGCTGCGTTCTACAAACAGATGATCAACAGGTAAAGAAATGGGAAGCACAGGTTTGGTTATCTTGAAAATTAAATTAAAATTAAATTGAGGATAGTGATATCACAGAAAATAACCTTAATAATAATTAATCTTTCCCTCCTGTTGGTCGAGAAATTAAAAATGCTTTTCCTCAACCGTGATTTGAACGCGGGACCTCCCAAACTCCAGACAGTCACTCTACCAACTGAGCTAGCGAGGAAATTGGTATAGAAGCGTTTACAAGAGAAGATCGTAAGATAGCTTAGTCATCATCAGTGTGAATAAAATATATTGGATGTATAGTTTAGACACAGGGAAGTAACATGGGAGGTAGCTGAAACTCCACTAAGAGATTGATCACACATGGCTTAGAGGCCATGTGGGAAATATTGGAGGTAGCTACAATCAAGGAAAAAAAGTTTGGCACACTTTGTCCCAATTAAGGAAAAAAGTGCCCCTCTCCCCCGAGGCAATGTTGATCCGAGCCACATGTCATCAGAAGCTTTGGCAGCTCTCTCAACATTGATTGATGGGGGGTGGGGAAGGATGAGAGAGAGAGGGGGTGACCTCTGTGTGCTACTAAAGAGTGCTATGTCCCAAGTCGGTTCTCTATTGTGAGCACTGGGATAGTTGTATTAAATTGTATCAAGTGTGCCAACTATTATTTTCCTTGATTGTCTGAGCGAAATTCTAAATTCACCATCTGATATCAGTCTTTTGGCTATAACTTCCAAACAAAATGTCGGATTGTGATCAGATTTCGCCAAATTATTCACAGGAATAGTGTTAATATTTCCTGAAATTGATGCGTATGAGTCAAGTCATTTATTAAGGATTGGTCACTCAGTACTATGGTTGCATATACGTAAAAACATGTTATTTTTTTTGCAATTTATTCTTATGGATTTAAAACAAAATGTTGAAGCACAATTACATTTGGTATATTCAATAATTTATTTTTAATCAACATTTGACAAACGGCATAATACAAGTTCACACAACAGTGTATTAAGGACTGCTCATTAATTACTAAGCCTATGTATGATAACTGTGTGGGGCTATAGGTCTATAATAATAGGCAATTAGTATGGGTTGTGTAAATATTACTATCTTCAGAAGATAGCAATTAAGGACACAATGACATGATGTGTTTTCATGGCATTACAAAATACCACTATGGGAAATAAATAAAGTCACATACAAAAGAATGCAACATGAAGACGATAGAAGAACGAAAAATCATTTTGAAATGACTGTTCACACGCATTTTACTACATAAATTCTTGGAAAACTGTGAACATCGTGTGCATCCTTTTGGTACCATAATATTGTAGGCTTATATATAAGATACCGTGACCATGATTTAAGAAACAGCGTAAAATGTTGGTCTAAATTATCAATCAATTAAATAAAAAAATCAATCAATCAACCATTAAAAGCAAATTAAACAAAATAAAATACCTTCCCGAGATTCGAACCCGGGCCGCCAGAACTCAAAGCCCAATAGCTAACCGCTACACTAGACGGGCTTGATCTCTTATTGCGTGTCAATATACTACTTATAAAAGTCATGTATTAGGAATGGTGATTCATTCTCAACGGATCACCATCACAAATCATCTGATTTTGTCATTATTAAGAAATGCAGAATTGTTTTTTCAATGGATTAGTGTTTATTGAACTTATTTTAAACTTATAGGCTATTTATGGGAAGAAATGAGTCGCGTCATATGTATGTTTTAACGGTTCACCGTGTTGAAATAATAAATATATGACACTATAGATTTATTTAATTTCATCAATGGTGAACTGTTCGAAAGTAGGTATGCAGTGATTCCTATTTTCTTTAAAATGGTCTATAAGACAGGTTTTGTCCACTAATCAACTATCCATGGAAAAAACAGTTCGGCATGTCGTAATAATGACACATTTGATCATTTTTCACGGTGAACCGTTGAAAATGAATCACCATTGCGCAATGACAATACACGTGCATTGATCAAGTAAAAGTCAGTTACATCATGCATACAAACCGTTTGGTGTAACGGTTCTGCCGTGAGACTTGCACGCATTTGCCCTGGGTTCGATTCCATGTACAAACTTCTGTTTGATAAACGATCTTCATTTATTTCATTTTCTTAATATGTCTAACGATCATAATTTCCATTATTGTTTTTGATCGCCACTATCATTATGTCATCTATATATTTGTTGAATAATAATAACGTTCTTGATTTTGTTAATGTTTTGCTGTATTTAACACTTTCCACGCGGCTATTATTTGTATACACAAAACAGATTTTTCAGAAACTTTCCCCAACTTTCAAAGTCTATCACAAGGGTTACTGAACCAATACTAGGAATGTTTGTACTTATTTTAATGCATTTGTCAAGGTGATTCCAAATATGGTGATGAAATTCAATAATCTTGACATTTTTGAAACAATTGGTGACATTTTGGAATGTCGTCTGCAGCTGCCTGCCGCGTGGAAAGTATATTAATCTTGTTATTCAACAATCATTGCTGATTTACTCGCTCTTTAAAAAGATATAGGGGGGTATTATTACGGTGTACGCATGGCTTGACAACTTTGGTTTATTGTCAAAACAAAACATGCATCACACTTTTGTGATACCTTTATAAGTTCAAAAAGACTGAAATAGACACATATATTTAGGCACTTTATTAGGTTCAACTTTTTTATATTTGTTGTCAATTCTGAAATAACATGTTTTTACGTATATGCTACGTTAGTATTGAGTGACCGATCCCTAAATGACTTGATGCATATGTGTCAATTTCAGGAAATATTAACACTATTCCTGTGAATAATTGGGCGAAATCTGATCACAATCCGACATTTCGTTTGAAAGATATAGCCAAAAGACTGATTTCAGATGGTGAATTTAGCATTTCGCTCAGACAATCAAGGAAAAAAAGGTTGGCACACTTTGTCCAAATTAAGGAAAAAAGTGCCCCTTCCCCCGAGGCAATGTTGATCCGAGCCACATGTCATCAGAAGCTTTGGCAGCTCTCTCAACATTGATTGATGGGGGGGGGGGGGGGGGGGGGGGGGGGGGGGAAGGATGAGAGAGAGGGGGAGACCTCTGCGTACTACTAAAGAGTGCTATGTCCCAAGTCGGTTCTCTATTGTGAGCACTGGGATAGTTGTATTAAATTGTATCAAGTGTGCCAACTATTATTTTCCTTGATTGTAGCTTATTAGCTTAAAGCTACATATCGAGCCTCCTTACAGCAGGGAATTAATACAGAAGAGCATTGGCAAGCATTATGCAACAGAGCGCCATGCATCATGCGTATGCCAAAATTGCGCTCGTACGCTTGGTTTACCTTTGCACATGAAGAGATCAAGCCTACATTCTCGCCACTTTGGAACTGACAAACTATAGCATAACATCCCAATCAAATTTGATGTAAATATCCCTATGCATTATTATAGGTCAATAAATGCGTATGTGTTGTTTCGAGAGAATTTTTTTTCAAATCAATGCATGCACGCTGCGCTGATGTTAATGTAAGAATAATAAAGTGCATTGATTTTTCTAATTTTTCGAGAAACAAAACATATGCATGTATTGACTTAATTCATACATGACACTATACAAATCAAAATTCCTAGTTTGAGCATAATTTTGATATATAAACTGCTCACACAAAGTTAGGAAACCTTTTTTAATCAAGTATATTTTTATTATTTATTAACCTCTATTAATATGTGGCATATCAATGGAAAGCTGAAGTGTTCTTCTTTAAAATGATACCAAATATGCAATGATGACATGTTGCTGGACTCGGCCACATGAATGAGAATGAGGCAAAGTCACAAATCAAATGTGCCAAAATTACCGTTATCTGTGCTAAACAGTCAATAGGTAATGGCACGGGCTCTCTCCAAATTTGTTAAACGCGGCATATTGAAACTGCAAAACGTTTACCGTGTCTCAGAAAAATGTACAAGTTGTAGGCCTAAACCTTTCATTACTTACCTTCATGACCTTCCACCTGGAGTCATTGTTAACCCAGTCTTGCAAATACCCAAATAATGGTTTTCTAAAGAGATGAGGGTTAACTTGTGTGTGTTGTGCTCACTGGTGCAAATCTTTGTGTAAACCATTCATGGTTCTCAAGCATGACCGGTTTGATTATTGATCATTACCTATTGACTGTTTAGCACAGATAACGGTAATTTTGGCACATTTGATTTGTGACTTTGCCTCATTCTCATTCATGTGGCCAAGTTCAGCAACATGTAATCATTGCAAATGTGGTATCATTTTAAAGAGAAACACTTCAGCTTTCCATTGATAGATAACAGATACAAAGAGGGTAATAAATAATAAAAATATACTTGATTAAAAAAAGTTTCCTAACTTTTTGTGAGCAGTTTATATGTAATAACGAATAAAAACATGTTAACAAGTTTGCTAACACCCGAGGTGAAAATCGGCGAACCCACGATTTCTGAACAGCAAATCAAAATAAATTGTGTTGTGTGCGCATTGATCTGCAAGCACACATTTTTTTTAAAAATGTTTTTTGGTTTTTTTAGATTTCTATAAATATAAAGAAAATTAATTTCCAGTACTTTGTGTCATCATTTTCATGAAATTTCACTTTCAAAAATGTATTTAAGTCACTTTTAATATTAACCTTATAATGTTATTCTATTGAATTATGTATCTATTTTGGCCTGTTTTCATGATTTCTAGTTTTGTAGCTTTTTATAACATCACAATCATCATTCATTCATAACTTTTTTGCAGTGATTGTAGAAAAATGATCAAAACAGTTCTGTAATCAGCACAGTTTTAGCTTTCTATGAAAAATGCCACCATGTGGCGGGTTTTCACAGATCGCATCACATTTGTCAAATTTGACATTTCTCATCACAGGATTCATCAGCATCCTGCAAATTATGTGTGACAGGTTTATTATCTGGTGATGCGATGGCAGCAGATCTTGCCAATTATTTCAGTGAAAAGCAATATGGATCTGTCAAAGATGTCACAGTCACACGTGATAGCGACTTCAATGTTGGTATCGTGCAGTTTGAATCAGCAAAACAGGCTGCGGCAGCGTATGAGGATGGGATAATAATAGAATCATGGCATTCTATCAATGGTAGAGAGTTCAGATGCCGCGAGGAAACTGTTGTACAGGTAAGGCAAACAAAAAAAATTGTTATGTTGTCCTCGACCGCCCGCTCGTCATTTTAGGGCCGCTCCGATTTTTTTTTTTTTCAGATTTTTTTTATTTTTAAATCGTATTTTTTTAATTAAAAAATCGTATTTTTTTAATAAAAAAAACCGTTTTTTTATTTTAAAAAAATCAGATTTTTTTTTTTTTCAGATTTTTTTTTTTTCAGGTTTTTTTCAGATTTTTTTTTAAACAGTTTAAATGGCATTAATATTAAATTAAGTGTTTATAACATATATGTGCGGCTCTTAGAGTGATTTTAACTTCTTGTTGGCTGAATTTTGAGCTTCTGCTGGTAAAAGAAAAAATTTTAAAAATTTAAAAAAATTTAAAAAAAATCCGCCCGCCCCTCCTCTCTGAAAGCTGTCGAGGACAACATAACAACAACAAAAAATTTGCCTGAGGGAGATTTTGATTACCCCTTTTTACCCTCAAATAAAATCAACCGCTGCATGTTGTATCTCTCAGTAGAGCATTTGTTAGATTTACCCCGGGATTTACCATTCATTTACCAAATAACATTTAAGCAATTTTTACCCATTCAAAAAGAAGAGAACAGGTATATCCAAATTTGTATTTTATTTGCTACTATTGACGTTTAACTTGGTGTATCATTGCTCTTCATGGCCAGGCTAAAGATTTTTTCTTCAAAAGCCTATTACTCTTTATACCCATATAGGAACCCTGGTTTAGGAACCCATCCCTGTACCAGAAGTGGGAATATATCTACCAACGATCTATTTTAGGCCCCGCCCCATAGACGAATAATGAACCCATACATTTACCAGAAAATAAGAAAAATAAGCGTCATCCGTTTACCAGACAGGTGAAAAGGCAACCATCCAGCCTATTACCAGGAAGGGCCTGTCATTACGAACTAAAAAATAGACGTTTTCTTTTTCTTGATCAGCCCAAATATCAGAAATCTATCGGGTCTGATTATCAGCTTTGTGACCCTCCCCCTCCCCTGCAAATTTTCCAAGCTGTATTATATGAATCCTTTTTTTTTCTGAAACTTTCCCCAACTTTTTCTCATTTATATTAACAGTATAAGTGTGCTGTTATCAATTGTCCTGCAGTCTATGCATATGTGTATAACTCAATCAACACTGTTTGTTTAATTTTAGTGTTCTGAGAATCAAGCCAAGAAAGCAGCCAGTGTTGCCATTAAAGATAAACATAATGTTGTCATAGAAAAGGTAAGAGTGTGGCGAATCCAGTCAATAGTTAGGTCACCCAAGCCCTATATGAATGCTATGAAGATTGTTAAACGGGGTCAGTCGTCACAAACATGCACAAACACAATAGCCAACCGTGCTTTTGTCAACACTCCCTACACAGAGGACTGCAGTGCAAATCTCTACGATTTTCGCTAATGTAATCTCTATGGCGGATTTCATTCTGTTGTATGAAGCTATGATGTTTGCATGGTCTTCGCTATCTCCAAGCAGATAGAGCAATACGTACATGGACTTTTTTTGTAGACAAGGGTTTATTTCATGATTTGGTGAGGTTTAGAATGAGTTAGGATTCCTGTAATTTCGAAGACCACAGATTTTCAAAACGTGAATTTTCCAACATTTTACGACATAAATTTGGTCACAAAACATGTTTAATACTATACATTTTACCGTTCTGCAGATGCTAATGACCCTCCTCTAAAATTCTACATAATTTTTAACACGTTTCTCAGTTTTTGAGATGCCCAAATAGACCATTTTCTGAAGCTATTTCTAGCAAATATTGTAGTCACTGTGAGACTCCATTGTTTTCTTGCGTATAACAAAATCTGACACGCAGCGTGACCTCCCTGCTGGCTGAATCATATTTTTTATCTGTAAAAGCCAATATTTTTGCAGAAAGATATTTTCGCGCATTTTGATGTTATAGACATTTCCCGAATTGTTTTTTTTTTGTGGGCGACCTTCTGGATGCACTGCATGAATGTTGAAAACAATATTTTCATGTGTTATAATATTCGCTGAAAAATATTTTGCGCGAAAAGCGCGAAAATAAAACCACTGCAAAAATTTCAGCTTTTACAGTATTCTATGCAGAATCTAATATCTTGAAGAATTAAGTAAGAAACTTCTATGGCCACAGATCAGTCATTACATGCATGGATTATCTATAGTTCAGTCAGTTCTAAATTGGTGAACCAGCTTACATTCAGCACAAGTTTAAACATAAAGATTGTAGGCACACAGAAAAGGTTCGCATGGTGCACGGGCCTACTATTTCAATAGAAGTAGTAGGCATGCCGTCTCCCGTTACAGAGGAGACCTATTTTGCACCATTTCCTGAATATAGAACAGTAAATATTTGTTAAATTATATATAACATCAAAATATGTCTGTAATTTGAAATACTTTAACAAACCATACCTGCCATGGACTGACAAAATATACTCAATAATATATCAGACAAGGTCATTCGCTACTACGCTAGACCTACCTCCCATCGGTGCTTTTCTCCCTCAAATTTTTCAAACTGTTTCAGCTAATTGACAGCATATTTAATTTGATTTCCGTATTAGCACTTAGCACATTATTGAGTCATTGCTCCAGTGCATCTTCACCAACTAGCTGAAACTCCAAAAATTCTCTATTTTGGTGATAATCTCCAGAAAAATAAGTCAGACGGGAGCGAAATAAACAAATGTGTCAAAAGTCAAATCAATTACCGCGATCGTGAGTATTATATACCGCATACATAGATTGCTGTCATTTGATTGGTTAAATGTGAGGGGATAATCAAGCTATGCCTTCAATTTCAATATGACGTCATGAAAAACAACTATGCCTGGGCATTGTCTTTTTGATGAGGTCACATCATGGTTCACGAGTCAAGAAATCCGCATTCCACGAAACCGTTTGAAACACCCGAATCGCCCAGGCCCCAATTGATGAAACGTAATAAGACGGCGAACAATTTTGTTTTGAACACGCTGTATATATTTACGCGGTGCTTGACAGCTGACCTTTGACTTTTCACATTTATTCGTCTGCTGCGTAAAGTTTTGTTTACAATTTACATGATCAGTTGCGTGTTGTTATACCATTTTAAGAAATAACTAAAAAGCAAATAGCTCTGGTTGCACTTAGGCAACAGAACAATGAAGGTTTGGTCTCGTGTACCTTCATTTCATGGAACCTTGGTTGGCCTAAGGTGAATAAGTCTAATAGTAAATGTTCTTTCCAATCAAATGACAACAATCTATATATTTAATATATAAAATCAAATATCGACTGCTTTCATTCAGGTCACAGTTCAACTTATAGGCTCACAGTGATCACGAAACCAGACTAGAGGCCATGTGGGAAAAAAGTTCCATCGGGGCATAGTCTGGTTTTTGAGATCACCTTGTGCCTATAATTTGAACCATGCCCCTCATTGCAATCAATATTTGTATACTATTTTACCCATAGCTCCTCATCACAGTGAAATAGTACTTTTTAAGAGAACTATTTTCTTTTCTGTGAAATATTGGAGAATTAGTCCAAATCAAATAACAGGAATATTTGTAAGTGTTATGCGAGGGTCATTCAATAAGTACCTCTTCACTTCTAACATCGCTAATATGAATGTCAGCCTCATGACACTTGTCATGATTGTTTTACATGTATTATTGCTCTGAATCATAACTACACATTTAAAGTCAATGACAATTGATATCTGTTTTACTTTTTTGTTATGATGCGGTCAAAGCCAGAGAGAGATTTTTGACAATGGAAACAGAAAATTCACCTAAAAATAAATGCATGTTTTTAGGTTTTTTATCCATTTTATATACTTAAATATATACTGAAATGGAAAACAATGAATGATATCTGAATATAATACAGTATTATCATGTATAAATAAGATTGTAAGCAATATTAATTCTTGTAGGCTTGCAAATAGCATGATATCAACTTGAATGTATGCTATGCTTTTAGCATACTAGAATACTGCTAATCAGTCAACATTTTCGTTGTTACAAGGCACAGTGATGCTTGTCTTCTCCGTATACCTTTTTCCTTTTTTTGATCAATGGCAGACACGGTAAATACGAAGTAAATGAATATTTCTATACCGTCTTCCTCAAATTTTGAGATCATTCAAAATGGCGATTTTCTAGCACAAGATAGCCATCTAAAATTGACCGATAGGTATACGTTTTGTATCTTAGAATTGGGCACATGAATAACACTTAGGAGACATTTTGGTGTTTTGTCATCCGTTTCCGTCGTTCTAAATGGATGTTTGGTTTTCACTGCATCTCCAGAATTTCACGGTGATTTCGATGACGTAACGGTCCTTGGTACTCAAATTTGCACAAGTGCATTGTATAACTATGACTTCATTGAAATCGGGGCTTTAAATCACCGCTAATTTTAAAAATTGCATGTATGAGAGATGACAGTGTGTATTCTTTTTGATGATAAATATGATGTTTTGTTCAATATAACTACACGATTTAGACTCGATGATTTATTTTTCTAACATATAATGCGCAATGTTGTGCTTGCCGCACACCTCCTTTTATAAGCCGCTCGATCAATACTGTTTGTTTTATCATCAGGTTAATAAAGAGAAAGCAGTCAAGATAGCAGATGAAGCAGCCGAGAGGATAGAAGGAATTGCTACTAATAGGTATGGAGTAAAAGCAGCCTATGGCAAACAAAGTCATTTTAATGAGGTAAGTATATCTTACATTCATAACTTACAAAATATGTGCGTACCACTGCGCTTCCACTCAAATTGATCGTTATATATATGTAAACGCGAACGCACAGCGCAGGTTATTGATCATATTGCCAAGAACTCCAAAATTGACTTGTACGCGCATCAATGACCTGGGGGGCAAGGCATTTTGTGTGACGTCGCACAGTAACAAGAGGCTTGAGCGGGGCCCTGAACTTGGATACACAACATTTTAGGGGCAGCACTTTCAAAGACAAAGACTTAAAACAACAATAAATACTACATAAAAAAACCAAAAATGCCACGACAAAACACCATTTTTGTATCATTCAATGCTGAATAAGGTCTGCATGGTTTGAACTTTGAATCCCTGTGTGTTTGTACCGCCAGCGCTGGCGGCTAGGCTAGCCTACTATATACTGACTGTACTGGATGTCCTCTCAGTGACTGGCAAAATTTTCAGGCAATAAAAAAATGGATTGAAAGCTGCATCATGGTACTGACTGTTATACTGGATGTCCTCTCAGTGACTTTCAACATTTTCAGGCAATAACAAAAATGGATTGTAAGCTGCATCATGGACTACAACTCGATAAACTTTGATTTTTTTAAGCGATTTCATTTGGCAACATGCTAAATGACACCAGTACGAGGACAACATCAACATGTATAGTGTCATGCCATGTAGGCCTCATGGAGAAAAAGCTGGAGGCTAAAAAACTACAGAAATTGGAAATGATTGACAAGCAAAAACACCTGACAAACATGTGTCTTGTCAACTCAAGTCAAAGGTGGCTTTACAAATGTTGCAATTCAACAAATGTATCTTCAAAACCTGGCAAAATAGTTGCAGTACTGTGATTGGTCTATTCCATAATCTTCCTTTATAAAGCTTCTGTGCTATTGGTCAACCCGGAGAAAAACAATGACGTAGTGGGGGAACCCCTAGAATGCTCCATTATTCAATGGGGTGGTATATATTTACCTCAGGAGGAAATCACACAAAAATATGAACTCCAAAGTCAAAATAAACCTTTAGAGTAACTTAACATTACATTTTAGATCCTAATCAGAAAAAAATGACAGTTTTTATGAATAAGATTGGTAACTTTGTACGACTATTTTAAGGTTCATGTTTGAGATCGGTGACTTGTCCCAAACCTTAAAATGGATGGATTACTAAGACTTGAGAGTCTCAGCTAAGACTCATTTGATACTGTCAAATCTTTTGATTGAGACCTCTATCACACATATTGTAAATTCTAAATGTGAGATAGGCTTTTACGACGGGTGTTCATAATATAGGTTAAGAGTTTAACGGATTCACCGCCAGACAAGTTTTTAAACTTGTCCCACAGCAAACCTGTTAAACTCTTAACCTATACTGTATATTCTGTTTGAAAATCCCTTCCTTTTTCAGGGTACCTATCATGTTCTATTTAGTGTAGTGGACAAGATATCCTCCAATCAGCTTAGCTATATACAAGTAATGTAATCCTACATAAACACCTGTGAATTTGATAAAGATCGATTCAATTTAAATGTGTATTACATGTTGGTTATTTATTACAGATGGAAGAGAAAAGAAACAGAAGAAAGCTGTGGACTGAGGAAATGGTAATGCAGATTAAAATCAACACATTTGTTTTGAAATATAATCTTTTTTGTGACCTTGATTCTGTAACAGAAGCACATTTGTCAATCAGACCTGGAAAAAATGTTGATTTCCCGGCAAGCTAACCCAAAATTTCTTATGTATTTCTTCATATGTAATGAGCAAAATGTCCCTCCAAATGTCCAAATTTCCCTCCAAGGAGCTTCCCAATTTGCCCAGTTCTCCAGGCCTGTTTGTCATGTCAAGCCCAATTATTTAAGGGGTTTTCCACCACATTGAACCGTATAGCACACACAGGCTTTTTTGTGTTGTGTTTCACCTTAAAATTGTGAATGGCCGCTAAATTAATGGCCAAAAATTGTCAAAAGGGGTCAAAATTCCATAAAATAGCCTAATATCAACCGATATATAAATATGCAATGTAAAAAGACTTGCCTATTTGTGGCTGAACAATTCTTAGGTAGTCAACACTATTTTCTGTTTGATTGTTTTCAGGAAAAGCAACGCCAAGCTAAGAGAAAAGCAAGAAGAGCAAAGGTGAGAATCTTTCATCTAGGCACAAACAAAATGTTTGATGTATTCCCCCATCTGTCCTGATTTGCAAATAATTTTACTAAATACAAACAGATTCCTTACCATACTTTCCAAATACTAGATTTCTATTTTTCTTATGAAAATATTGACACTCTAAATGGTAAAATAAGATAATTTTGCTCAGAATTTTCCACACTGATAAAATGAATTAACTTTAGAAAAAATGTATTTGATCCCTGATTTGTTGGCCTTTTGGTAAATATTACCATCATTTTACATTCAGAGAGGTGTTGAAAACAACCAAACAATTTATATAAAGGCCTTACATGTACCATACCTAAAAAGAGATAGGTTATGAATATTAAGTCATGGCATCCCTCCTAAAACTAATCTAATATTTGTTGTGCTATTCACCAAATCCAGTTGCGGTACAATAAAAGGGTATATCATGAAAAATGCGACAATTTTTTGCTTTGATGTGTCCACAGAAAGAAACAACATTTGTCATCTTAAAATGGGATTGTTATGTTAGTGCTATGTCTTGGGTATCAGGTCGTCAAATGTGAGCAATACTGACCAAAAATTGACCGAGAAATCAATAATTTTATGGCACAACTCTAAAATTCCATTTACATCATTTGTAATTTGCATTACGCAGAGTTGCAGCTCTTGGACATAGGTTATGAATTTGTAACTGTATGATATAAATACCTATTACGTATTGAGTAAAATTGAATATTTAATGTTGTGTCTGTTGAACACACACATTGTTGAAAATATTGAAATTATGTGAAATTATTTGTTTTTTAGGTGAATATGGAAGGAGGATTTGATGAGAACCAGTATGGTAATTATTTATATTTGATCTTATCTGGTTTCAGTTGGATGAAAAAGATCCCTACAAAGCTATCAAAATTGTATGGAATGAGGATGACAAGTCAACCACAACACCTCATCAAGAAGAGGTGAGAAGCTAAATAAGTTTTTGTTTTTCTATACCAGAACCAGGATAGTTCACCCCTCCCCTCCTCCTTCCGAAAAAAATAAGACTGAATTTCCCTGATTGGGCAGGCATAGTTAGTTTAAGTTTCTGATTATGCATGTTAGAGATTTGAATGTTGCTGGTTTCTTTTCCTAATTCCAGCCAATTCAGTGGAAAGATAAAATAAATGTACATCTTATATTGTCACAAAATACTTTGTATGTTCTCGTAAACCATGGATTGCTCATGTCAACACTGAAGGTGATGAGACTCGATCATAAGAAAGCTCTCTAAACCACTCTGTATATCCCTCTGCTAGAAGTTCATGTATTATCATTGAAGGATATTCCCCTTTCTTTTTTCATACTTGGATTTGCCATAAATCTCCAGCACATCTTAGTCTCCTTGTTCCTAGCCAAATCAGACATTAAATCTAACTTGTCCTGTGACCAAAGAAGATTTCGTGACCTACCCCAGCATGCTTAGATTAGCACCACTATAGTACAGGGCTTTTTACCAGACCAAACAATGCCAAACATGTGCTAAAGTAATTAACATCTGGGGGTCGTCTGGACTTACACCTTCTAATAGTCATACGTGGTAGAGAGAGGCATAACTTGTCTAATATTTGAAAAAGAAGTTGAATCCCAACTAAAACATACATACATGTTATTCCAAAAATAAAGGGTATTTAAGAAAAACAAGAGAGGACTGACTTGAAGTCACATCAATTTTAATACTTGCAGAAGGATTTTCTTATAGACCCTCTTTTTGACCACATTATAAACCTTTCATTGTATTGTAATGTCAATGGGAACCAGTAGACACTAGTGGCAGAAATCAGAGGTCATGTGATGAAAATGATGCATGCTAGTGTTGCTCAATAAATCTTCTTTGTCCTGTGACTATATAGCCTTATTGGTTTGTGTGTATTTTTCATTGAATATACTCTTTAATTTTTTTGTCCTGTGTATATATTTTTAATTCCTTACAGTTGAATGCCAACAGATTGCTTGTTCATAATTTGAAAACCCTCACAGAGAAACAGCTTCACAATTATTTCAATTCAAAGTATGGACCAGTGAAAAGTGTTTGTGTCATAAGCTGTGCAGGCACCCGAGGAATGTACATGACACCTGGCTATGGTCACGTTGTATTTGGCTCCCCTAAACAGGCAATGACTGCATACCAAGATGGTCTTAGTATGGGTCAGGATAAGGGAATCTCGCAACACTGTATAGATGATCTAACATTTGAATGTGGAAGAAATTGGACCAATATAGACAACGATGTACAGGTATGTATAACTGGACAAATTACTCAATTTAACCACATTTGTTTCCAAAATGTCACTTTATTTATTGAATCTATTACAATATACCTGATCAATTCTTAATTAAGCTATGATCCCAACACGAAAATTTGCCAGTTTCAACCATGAATCCCAAATTGTCAGACAAATTAATTTAGATTATAAAGAAAAAACCTCTCAAATCTGCAAATTGGACCCATAGATTTGGGTGTTTTTTTACCATGACCTTTTCTCAAGAAATGACAATCTGTGACGCAGCCTCAAGTGAAGGCAAATGATCAAGAGGGCCTATAGTGAGCGGCTGTTCTAAGTTCTGTTCTAATTGTTCTTACTTAGTTTTACTTTATATTGTGTCCAATATACAAAATTCTAAATATCGGACACCTGGTAGCTGTAGTTGCAATAGACAAAATTCAACCAGTCACACATGCTTGTTGATGGTTGACTATCAGTGAGCGCTTATGATCAATATTTGTTAAGAATGGAAATTCCCATCGGATTAACACAGCAGCATACAATTACGTATTTGGAATTTTGTCCAAAATATTATAAGTCAACTACATATCATATAGGGTTTTTTTCTATTTCTGTTGTCTTTTATTTTTTTATAGGAATTTGATTGTCATCTAAAGTTTGATGGCAGCATCTGGAGGGGATCGAGAAAGTTGACAAACAAATTATTCTCTCAATTTGGTCAAGTTACAAAATGTACACATAATGACGTCTCTTTCCTTTTTGCGAGCCAGTGTGAGACTGTGTATAAGGCTGAGTACATGAGGTGCTATGAGGATAATGTGCGTATAATCCGTAGATATCCATGCAATAGTCCGATTCAGGTGAGTTGCTTTTCTCTTGGATATTATGTTTGTACCATATTTTGCTCAATGTACTATTTTCTAATCAACATTTTTTTGTTTACTGCTTCCTGATTTTAGCGTGAAAATCGTGAAAATAAATGTAGAGCGACAATTTCTACTTTTACAGTATTGTACTGAATATCCCCAATAAGTACATTTTCTTATCTGTATGCAAGTTTCACCCTGATATGCCCACATTTTAATTGGATTTAGAATTGAATAAATATATTTGGAGCAGCGTGGCGCATACACTGCGTGCAGTGCGCACAATCAGAGGCATGACAATCTCAGGTGTGATCATCAATGAGGTGTTTATTCAATATTTAATCAGACTATACCCTTAACTCTCAAAATCCACAAAAGGAAATATTAGTAGTACCTTTTTGTTTGGGGGTTTTTCTTCAAATTTCAAACATTTGTTTATTTACAACATCATTTTTAAAAAATGTTGAACATTTTTGATTTTTGTTATTGTTATTTGCATTTTTTTTAAATTTCAAAAATGGTTGAAATTAACAAAAACAAAACTCCCAACCGACCTACCCTACCTGAGAAGTCTGTTTGCCCGTAGAACAGGGTTTTTGTCGCCTAAAGAATAATTACAATTTGAATAATTTCAAATATCTCATTTTCCCATAAAAACACACTCAAGCCTATCCAAAGGGGCTAAACATTAATCATATTTGCAGTTTGGTTTGATATTAATTACTCTTGTACGTTCCTCGATCTTACAAGATGGCATTTGGTTTTAAGGGTATAAGGCTAATGAAATATGATACCAAGTTTCCCGTTTCATATTTTAAAAGAGTGGGTAGGTGTCTATTTCATTATTCATTATTTCACTCAATTTCATTATTGCATCTGTAAGGGGTGTTAACTACTAACTACCTATTGATTCGTATATATTACACCTTAATTAACACTTTAACACTTTGAAAAACAATTAAGGAAGCATTTGTAGATGTGTTATTGAAAATGTCAACAAATCTGTCTGAAATATTGCAACGTCAATTACATCTGAAATCTGAGTAGGTAATGCAAACAATTTCATTATTAACCATATACCATGAGACCATTGCCATTCAAATCCCTTAAAATCAACAGGAAGTTATGTCTGGTATTTTGAGCCACTAAAAGTTTTGATTTTTATTCAAGTTTGTAAGAGAATGTAATGTTTGCACAAAATAATGCAAGTTTCGACCTAAACTGAAAAGTTAGGTCGTTCGGGAAACAGGAAACTGGAACTTTCATTATATTAGCCTAATCCAAAATTAATGAATCGGGGTCATGTGTTCAAAACAAAACGGCCCCTGGCTCTTTGTTTCTTGTCTTTTCAAGACTGGTAAAGATTTATTTATTTATTTATTTATTTATTTGTTATTCGGCAAAATCGACATCAACAATACAAAAATAATCAAGCACATAGTAATAACATATAACATCACGAATATATCCAGACAACCAAGTCGATAAGCCAGGATAACCCATAAAGTTAGCTAAATATGCCAACTTATTTCCAATGGGGTCCCAAAAGGAAAAAGGTGCCTGCAAAAGGTGCCTGCAAAAGGTGATGAAAAGAACAGAAGACAAAAACAAAATAGATGGGCAAACAAGGAAATAAGTTACACATATACAGCCAATTCCTGGTTCATCGACGTAGTGGACAGATAGGTTTTGACATGGGATTTGAAGGAACTCTTGTCTGTTATAGATCTTATGTAAATGGGTAAAGAATTCCAGTCTAGGGTACCATGATAGAAAAATGAGTTGGAAGCAAGACTGGTGACTCTTGGGACATGAAAATTGTGTGAACTTGATCTTGTACGGTGAGCGTGAGCAGCAGTGGTTTTGGTGAAAAATTGATTCAAATAAGAGGGTTCCTTCGAGTGGAAAACATTGAACATGTGATTCAGACGGAGTTGTTTAACTCTGTCATGGATTTTTAACAATTTGAGTGAATCCAGATGCACCTGACCAATATGATCTCTGGGAGACAAGTTGAGAATGAAACGAGCCATTTTGTTTTGGACGATTTGAAATTTGCGCTGGTATGATTTGTTGAGACTTGAATACCAGGAAGTGCAACAGTAGTCAATATGACACTGCAGAAGGGCAGAGCATAGATTTTTCCGTAATTTCTGGTTAAGGTATTTGGAATGTCTGTAGAGAAATTTGAGTTTTCCAGTTACTTTGTTAATAATAGAGGAAACCATTAGGTCTCCAGAGAGGCTCTGGTCGAGTGTCACTCCCAAGTATTTGATAGACTTTTGGGCCTTGATGATTTTATCATTATAAGATATCTGAAAATTGTTGACCTTACCAAGTTTAGTTTTGGTACCAAATATAATACACTCAGTTTTCCCTACATGAAGGGATAACTTATTAGAAATCAACCAATCATTACAGGATTTTAAATCAGAACTCAGACTGCGGGAAATGACCTCAGGATCTTTATGGGATGAGATAATAACACTATCATCTGCATATAGAAGCAGCTTGTTGTGCACTGATGTTTCCATGTCATTGCTGTAACAAAGATAGAGAAGAGGGCCCAGTAAACTTCCCTGTGGTACACCACAAGAAAGTTGCTTAAGGCTGGAATTGATGCCATCAATGCACACCAGCTGCTGTCTATTAGATAGATATGATTTAAACCAGCTGGGGTCGATTCCCATGGCCTCCAGTTTTTTGCAGAGAATTTGATGGTTTACGCTGTCAAAAGCTTTTTGCACATCTAGAAGTAATATCCCGACAAAATTACCCTTTGCAATTTGAGACCTAATAAAATCAGTGAGGTAAATCAAACACGTTTCGGTGGAAAAGCCTGAACGGAAACCAGATTGATACTGAAAATTAAATTCAAGGAACTAAGATATTTCTCAATCTGAATGTAAACGCTTTTTTCTAAAATTTTGGAAACACAGCTCAAAATGCTCACAGGACGATAATTACCCACATCCAGCCTACATTTTTTCTTGTATCAAGGTATTACTTTGGCCGACTTCATGCCATCTGGAACAGTGCTGGAGGCTATCGATGAATTCACAATATGAGTAATCAAAGGAGCAAGCTGGCGAGCCCCATCTTTAAGGAATCTAGGAGCAATACCATCAAGGCCTGCACCTTTGTGCACATTTAGACCTGACAATTCCTTGAAGATAAATTCCTCACTAACAGGCTGGAGGATGAAACTATTAGAGATAACTCCTTTGTTATGATAGAACTCAACGAATGACCTGGGCACAGCTCCAGAGGTACTAGAGAGAATGGGAAGTTTGCTTACCAAGGTGTTAGCAATTGTAGAAAAAAATGTGTTGATATGATCACAAACTGAGAGGGTATCATGGCAAAGCCAGCTGGTGTAAGATGATGAAAATATGTGAAATATCTAACAGAAGTTTACATAAATATCTTCACAGGCATCAACCAATGAGGATACTGATAAGAAGGCAGACACTGATGTTGACTCAAGGATCAATGACAATGAAGGTTAGTTCAGGTCCCTACAACTCCCAGAATGGGATGGGGATAGGGTAGGGTACTCGGTAAATAGGTGACTGGGAAAAATGCTATTCTATGTGCCCGCCCAACCCAGATTTTGAAAAAATGTTTGGGGGGGGGGGGGATTTGTTACCGACCCATTTGCTACCGACCCATATATAAAAAATGTTAGGAATTTTGTTAATGTTTCAAATTTTAGGAGATTTTGGTGAAGAGAGAAACAAAGAGCCTGGCCGATCGACCTTAACAGTGCTTCCACTTGTGGAACAGGTTTTTTGTCTCATTATTGGGATGTCCTACCAAAACTATTGGTGATAATTCTTGTTTGTGTGCCATTTTTAATCTGAAGATTTCCATCAAATTTGTCAAGTATAGGGATGAGAAATAACAACTTTCAAGTGAACATTTAGGTCCATCCTTCTTTCCATGTTTTTTTCATTGTGTGTCACTTCACAAAGGATTGGGAAAGATGCAAGCCTTCAAACGCCAAAATCGACAATAAATTATGTTTTTAAATTGTTTTTGCAGATGGTTGTCAGCCCTCTGAAAGAGACATGGACAACTTAGAAACAAATTCAGGGAACTTTGTTGTTAAAGATGAATGGTGCTTGGAAGATGAGCCAGATATTGCAGACCGGGAGGAAGAAAAGGGTAAGTTTCATGTCATACGGCAAACATGGATGGCAATAGTAACTTTTTTAGATCCAAAACGGGATCAAATAACTGTAACAATTTTTCAAACATTTTGTAATGTTGTTCATATTTTGGTGTAGAGATCAGGTACTGACTAATTGCAAGGTCCTTAACTAGTGAGGTTTTGTCATAAACTTGTATGTTTTTCCAGCCCTTCAGCATGTATAAAGTAAAAATGCCCAGATGGTTATGCATAGGAAGTGTTGCTTTATAAATGTTTAGGGGCAAGAGGACTTACACGGTTTTGATAGATGTGTTTTTGGCCTTTGAACATGTATAGGGCAGACTGCCGAAAGGTTATACATAGGAAGCCGGGGGGGGGGGGGGGAGTCAGGTATAATGTTGTAATCATCCGTGTGAACAAAAACGAGGAATTTAAGGGTGCTTTTTTCGACCACAATGCGGGCCCGTATTAAGGGTATCAAAATCGCCAATTTCTGAGAATAAGGGTGCCTTTTTCAACCTGAATCCATGCTAAGGGTTGGTTGGGCTGATAGTCATGTGTCATCATTGTAAAATAGCCGCGAAAATGGTTAGGCCTCGGACAACTCATTAATTAATAACAGAACTGAATTTAAAGTACTTCATAAGTTTTTCAATCTAAACACTGTTTTGAGGACCTATATCCTTTGCTATGAGTATGATTTGTCGAGCTACTTGTTAAGGGTCATTTTTTCCTTTTTTGAGAATCCGCGTAAAGGGTAGTTTTTAAGAGTGGATTCACACGGATGATTACAACTTTTATACATGAGTGGCACCCCCCCCCCCTCCCCCCTCCCCGTTTATAGGAAGTATTACTTTATACATTGCTGAAGACCGAATGGAGAGACATGGTTTTGACAGAACAGTGATGATATACAAAACCTAAATCTGAGTACACTCTAACTCAATTGTTCAAATGTGGGGGCTTGAGAACTGGATTTATCATGCAGACAAGTATAATTACAAATGTACTCTATGATGTATCTTATTTTGACTGCAGAACATGTCGACAGTCTGTCCACCCATAGAGACATTGAGGATTTTTTAGGGGATGACTTCTGTGTCAAAGATGAATGGCATATAGATGATTAGCCACATATCACTACAGAAATGGGTATGTTTAAATTATTACAGTTATGGGATGAAGTGTGCTTTACGTCCCAAGTATGCGTATCAATCACATGGTAGAATTATGTGTGCAATGTGAATCATATGATGTACTTTATTCTCTCACAAACTTTATGCATACAGGGGAGGGGCCTGAACTGCACTATTTACACCAAACTATATCAGAAGTTTTAAAAAAACCGGAAATGTAACCATAACTATAGTCTATTGGGCCATCACACGAGACAGTGACGTAACTGTGTATGCTACCAATTGCAGCACATAACACGCGCGCGGCTACCCAAGGCCCTGGCGTATATACACGAGCGTTGAAAGACGGAAGATACATACGCGTGCGTGAAAGCTGCACCTCTTAAGTTACGTCACTGTCCAGAGGAAGCCAAATAGAGTAAAGTAAATGTATTTAAAATTTGAACTGCTGTTATTGGTCAGTTCTAAATAGTAAAGCTTCATTTCATTGTGAGTTGATCATAGCAATCAGAAAGGAGCAACACTAGAACAGATGACTGTACAGCACATATCCTCCTGGTCATAAACAGACACATGCTGGTGCTCTAACTATCAGCTCACTGCACATCCTTGAAACTGACAGAATTCTTGTAATCAATCAGGTCCATAAGGTTGAGTTTATGTAATGCACCCTACATATTACCAGTGTGATTTTAGGTGTTGGGGGGGGGGGGGGAGGTTGACCTTATATTCAGTCAGACATCCTTACATAATGCTTTTTTATTTGTGTGTTGATTATTCCCACAGAAACATACTTTGCCCAGGATGAGACTTATACATGAAATGCTGCATTCTGGTAGACCAATCACATGGTAACATATACTACATACTACATTTCTCAGTAGCTGTCTTCTGCACAATCAAGGGCATTACCCACTGTAGTAGTTCCCAATGACGATGATTAATCATACGTAACTATCACACCAATGCATACGAAATTGGACAGATCACTACATGCGGTAGGCTACAAATCACCTCAAATCTGCAGTAGACTTCAATCTCAACTTTCCTTCCAAATCTGTCAAGTAGCCATATAGAAGCAATTCGCTGGTGTAGTGTGTTAGAATATGACTGTTTTCAGGTAAACTTGCCCACGCTATTTGTTACAAACCACTGATCACATTGATCATAACACAAAGCCTATGGCAGTATCATAATTCGGAACAGATGTATGGGCACTTGAACCAGCAACCATGAGTTATGAATTAATGTTTCATCCTCAACTCAAGCAACTAAAAATCACTAAATTACAACCAACAACTACATGTATAAAGTATATATGACTTTATACCATGCAGATATTTGTATGTAGGGAGTCAGTCATGTAGCATGTTATCCACTGAAATTCATCTACTGACATGTACCCAAGTTGTGTCTAATGATGACTGAACGAATCAAAATAATAAAAAGTTTGAGAATTTTGGTGCGTTGCCATGACAGGAAAATGTCAAATGCATTAACTCAAATCAAACCATATAAAAGGAGACGATTGTAGAGAACTTGCAAGGTCTGTATGTAACTTTCCCATCCAAAGCAAAGTATGTTTAGGTTGTAACTGGTATTCTCAAAATTAATGAGTTCGGCTAGAAAATACACTCCAAATCTGTTTTTATATATTTTAATGACTTTTGGTCCTATATTAAATATGACCAAAGATAAGAATATCTTTGAGCGTGTTTCTACTGGGGAACATACCGTTAGTTACTGGTAAGTTTGCCCAGTAGAAACAGCCAGATACCGTTCAGATTAGAATTGGTATTTTTTGTAACTGAAAAACCTTCACAAGCCAGGTTTGGTACCGGTAAGAAACGGCAAGTTTCCCAGTAGAAACAGCTAGCCGATTAATCTTACCATTTTGTTCTGTGAACCATGTCACGCTGGATTGTACACATTGTGAGGCAATCTATTTTCAGGTGGGACAGCATTGTTTGGTATGACAAAAAGGCAAATGTGGTGGCCCATCTACTAGGATCAATAAACTTAGCGATACTTTTCGCGAGTAGAAACAGGGGGACTAAAAACTTACCGTTTAATCTTACCGTTATCTTTGCAGTGCCCCAGTAGAAACACGCTCTTTGAGAAAGATAAATTACATGAAAGTATTGGTTTTAAAATAAAACCTATTTTATTTTTACAAATATATAGCCTTATGTGATAGAAATGGCCGGCTGACAACAAAATAACAAAATATGAGGACGCTAATGAAACAAACTTCTTTTATAAATGATTGTTTTATCTCATATCTTGTTAAAATGAAAAATGTGTATTCATATATTCAAAATCAAAAGGCAAGTCATATTGCTCTATTATTATATATTTTGATCAACCATTTGTAAATATGTGACAAAATATTTCTTAATCATTTCATTCTAACCACGTTCATCTTATTGACCCTAACTCTACCCCCCATTTTTTCAGAATTTTTTCTTCAACGTGGAAAATCGATCAAAATATCCCCCCGATCCACCCGGGATTTGATCCAGGGACCTCTTGCACCAGAGGCGAAGAATTCCCCACTACACCACGGCTGCCAAGGCTAGTTGCGCAGTATTTTGCGCAAACGGTATGGGCTGGGTCCATTTTGTCATCAAAAAACTTCCACGCCGGGTGGTACCAACGTGCCCAGTCGTGATATTTTGGGATATATGGTAGGGTTGGGGTTAAAATGTCAGGCTGCTCAAATGTTGTTGGCCGTAACACAAAGTAACCTGTAAGCATGTTTCCACAAAATCCATAGTGACATATAGCACTGGATCAGACATTTTATTTTCACATATAGTTCAATCCGTTCCAAATTGGCAAGAAATATTCAGTTTTTATCTATCTGCGCGCAAAAGTAATCCAAGCGCAAAAGTAATGACACTACGATATTGCACGCCATATTGCGCTATGCCAGCATTTAACGCGCGACGCTCTCCTGAATTCATTCGCTGCTGTAAACAGGTGTTGCCAATTTGGAATTGACTGAACTATAGTGACATACATCTTATAATTTCATAATTCATGGAAATTGTACAATCCATGTCCCTGTTCCAATTTAATTATGTAATAATTTACAATGCTTAAATGTACAATAACTGTTTATTTACAACTCACATGCATAATTTGCTAGAGACCTTCCGTGTTTGGGATTAGCGGCCATCTTAGAGGGTATGTAGTAAACTGTATTCAATCTGTTCATAGCAAGGTCAATCAAGTCAATATTATTGCCGATTAACTAACTATTAGCCCTTCGGGGTCATTCACCAGATTGAATCGAACGGAGAGATATGGGGGTTGGAATGGTGTTGCAAACCCTGTTGTGATACCTCCAAGATCGCGGCTTATCCCAAACACGGAAGGTCTGTATACATTCATAAGTGTATCATTCATGAATTTACAGGGTTCGTACGGGTCCTTGAAAACCTTGAAAGTCCTGGAATTTTACTTTTTCATTTTTAAGGCCTGGAAAGTCCTTAAATTCCGAAAAAGTCCTTGAAAGTCCTGAAATTTCAAAATTTGCTCCCCCATAAAAGTATCTCTGATTTATTAATATTATATTTTTAACCAAAATGAATAAAACGGACCTTTTCCAATTCGTTTTTTATTCTTTTGATGACATTTTCATACTATCATTTATCAATACAAAGGTCAATAAATGATTCATTTCACCATTTTGGCGCCCGTTGCTTTCCTAGCCTGTTTAGTGGTGCATGTAACTCTTGTACCGTTTCATATAGATTTCGGCTCCTTGTTGACATCTATATTCTGTCCTCCATTTCTATTACAAAAGGCTGACCTCTCTGGTATCTTCAAAGAATAAAACGGACCTTTTCCAATTCGTTTTTTATTTTTTTGATGACATTTTCATACTATCATTTATCAATACAAAGGTCAATAAATTATTCATTTCACCATTTTGGCGCCCGTTGTTTTCCTAGCCTGTTTAGCGTTGCATGTTACTCTTGTACCGTTTCATATAGATTTCGGCTCCTTGTTGACCTCTATATTCTGTCCATTTCTATTACAAAAGGCTGACCTCTCTGGTATCTACAAAGAATAAAACGGACCTTTTCCAATGCGTTTTTTATTTTTTTGATGACATTTTCATACTATCATTTATCAATACAAAGGTCAATAAATTATTCATTGTGGGTGTAAATGAGTTGAAATGGTATTTTATAAAAACGGCCCCTGGTTCCACCGAAACGGCCCCTGGTTCATGACAAAACCCAGTGAACCAGGGGCCGTTTTTTTTCTAAAAGTGGCCCCTGGTCCTGTGGTCCTTATTTCCTAGCCTGATGCAGAGGCGTTAAATGCCCCAATATGGTTTTGAAGTAGGCAAATAGTATGATTGTTTAAAAATTGGTTGGTACATTTCCTGGAAAGTCCTGGAAAAGTCCTTGAATTTTTTTGCTCAGAAAGTGTACGAACCCTGATTTACTGGTTTTGAAAAAGTATGCAACCAGGATAGGTGGCTATGTGATGCGGATCGGTGTTACAATACATCAGGCCCGTAAGACACTTTTTTCAAATGGGGGGCGTTTTCAAAAATCAAAAACTTGTGAGTCAAATTTTCGAATTTGCACCTATTTTTTACACGATTGAGGTACATTTTGGCTCTAAACAAGCTTGTAGCAAAGAATATTGCATTTTGGGAAGACAAATGCGCGCATAGCGCGCGAAATTTTTTCATCTATGTACACATTTTCCGGGAAGATTTTCAAAGGGGGGGCGATCGCAACCGTCGCCCCCCCATCTGACGGGCCTGTACATCACTATAAGATGCAACCGTATGTACCGTAACTCTATTTATTTGGCAGCAGTCGAGACCAATGTTGGACACCATCATGTTGCTTGTTAACTTTTATAGATACTGTTTACAAAATCATTGTTTATGCAGCCAAGGAGTTCAAGATCGTCAAAAGCCATTTTTTCCAAGGAGTTCAAGATTGTCAAAAGCCATTTGTTCAAAGGTGGTTATATAATCAGTGGAGATATGTGAACACTTCCTTGAGCAATATGAGATTGTGACAATATTAAAAGCTCCATTGCTGTATAAGGATATATTTAAAAAATCTTTTGTCTCAAAGCTCTTCAGTTTTTCAAAACCCAATGCTGAATGCGGGTTTTTTTAAGGTTTTTTTATTTTTTTTAATAAATATAGAATATCGAAATCCTTGTAAAAGTGACCTTTTGTATTTAAAATGTTGTGATCAATGAAAATCTGAAAAATCGGTGAAAGTTTAAAAAAAATTCTATTCAATTAACTAACGCGGGACCTTTGAGACAAAAGATTTTTTAACAAAGCTTAACAATTGATCATAAAAAAGAATATCTCTCCGATTTGTTCATTATTTGTTGTTTTCATTCATTTTTTGATAATCCTTCCCTCAATTTTGTATTCACGTGTAAATAATAAATTTTATGTTTTAGAAATAAATTACCAATCAATTTATTGATTGTTTTGTGTGAACTTATTTTAATTATAGATTAAAACTCTCTTAGGAGTGTTCATAAATACTTTGGTGGGCGGGGTTGGACATTTTTGAGCCTCTGACATTTTTTTTTATTGATCACCCCAAACACCGTAAAAGAAATTTGTGATCCCCCCTTTTATAGTTATTTTTTCTTGATTCCCCCCCCCCCCCCCCCCCCCCCTCCCCACTGTATGTCTAGGTTACCGAGCATTATTCGATTCGACCGCGCACAATGTAATTGTAAAAATGTGGGCTATTTTGTGTGCCCCTTTTTTGGTGTGTGCGAAGTGCAAAATATGTGGATTTTTTCCCAAATTTTTCGTGTGATCTCCCCTTTTGGGGACATTTTTTTCCTGATCCCACTCCATTTTTTGGAATCCCCCCACCTAACAAGTTATTCTTGAACACTACCTTATCTCATTTCAATTTAGCATATTTTATACTTTGTTCAGTATGGTACGAATTGACATTTTAGTTCTAAGCATGTACGCAAAATCAGTCCCACAAACATGAATGAAGTTTCCATGGACAATTTGGGTGATTCTGTACACCAGATATGTGTGCATTTTAAAATTAATCTCACAATTACAAAGTATGCCTCGCAACTAAAGGGTAAAAAAAGGTAAGTCCCCCCTAACATTTGGTCACATTTGTTTGCATAACTCTACACACAATAAGACGTTTTGAGAGATTGAAACACTTCTGAAAAGCAAAAACACTTGGCTAGAAAGTTTTTTACATTTCAATATCATTATTACTTTTCCCAAAATAGTCACATTTCCCCAAAATTATGTTTTAAAAAGTGGCACTTCAAGATTCTATATGAGTTTGTGTGAATAAATCCACACACAATTAGGCGTTTTGAGAGATTAAAACATTTACGAAAAGGAAAAACCCTTGGCTACTCACACAAAGTTTCCCTTTTCAATACCATGTTTTACTTTTCCAAAACAGTCACATTTCCCTAAACTGAAGTTTTTTTCCGAAAACTGGCACTTTTCAAAGATACAGGGAAGTTATTGACGTGAATGGTGGACATTATTGGCTAGTCGTGCATGGACTAAAATGATTTTATTCATAATTTCCAATAAGGATCAGCTAAAGAAAGAAAAAACTTTCTTTTAATTGAAAATAAAGACAATTGAAATTAATTTAAACAGCACTGGAGGCATTTTTGTAACTTTCTTGCATAAGATTTTGAAAAGTGCCACTTTTTCTGAAAACTTCATTTTGGGGAAATGCGACTATGTTGGGAAAAGTAATAATGATATTGAAATGGGGAAACTTTCTATGGGCAGCTAAGTGTTTTTTCTTTTCGTAAGTGTTTCAATCTCTCAAAACGTTTTATTGTGTGTAGGGGGGGGGGGGGCTTACTCTTTTTTACCCCTTTATCTCTCATCATGCACTTCATTCTCTTGAGGGGTGTGGGCCCTCAGCATAGCCTCCGTAAAACTGCTGTAACTCCTTCATTATTCATTTAATCTATATTAAAGTTAAAGTATACATGTTCTTGCAGAAAAGGGTTTAATGAATCCAACCATGATCATAAAATTGACAATTTTGATTTTTTTTAATAAAAAACATGTTTTTTTTACCCATTTTAGGTTTGGAAAAGATGAACTTCTTTTTTCTTTTCTAATTGACTTTCTGAGTCTGCCTTGTTCCCCTGTTCCCCTACCCATATTTTTATTTCTAAATTGACTTTTTAAAATAGTATTCCTCAGTTCCCCTGTTCCCGACCCATTTTTCTTTTTTTCTTTAACTAAATTGACTTTCTGAGTCTTTGCCTTGTTCCCCTAGACAAGTTCCACCAGTCCCCGAAGTGTCGTCCCGCACCCGCTGAACTAATATACCCAGAATGCATAGCGCGGTCCTCCAACAGCAAACGCAGTGGAGCGTATTGTACGACTGGAGGATAAAGTCTATTGTTCCCCTGTTCCCCGACCCATATCTATTAAAAAAAATTTTCTTCTTTCTTTCTAAATTCACTTTTTGGAATAGTGTTCCCCTGTTCCCCGATCCATATCTATTTTCTATTTCTAAATTAACTTTTGAAATAGTGTTCCTGTGTTCCCCCTGTTCCCCGATACATTTTTATTTCTTATTTTATTTTATAAAATCTATTTTTATTTTATTTTATTTTTTATTTGTAAATTTTTAAATTTTTTTTTACTAATTCTTTCCTTGTTCCTGGGAGGTAAAAAATATTCATTTTGTCTGTTTTGTCAACCTCAAATCGGGCATTATATTTAGAACGGCAAAAAAATATTCATTTTGTCAACCTCAGATCAGGCATATGCAACTGAATGACCTCAAGTGACCTTGTTGTACCACAGGCTATGATTAACTAGATTAACGACAGCTCGTGCTCGGATCAATTTTTTTTTAAATTTTCAGCTGAACTTATTAATCCCTAAATTTGCAGGTAGCGGACGAAGTGTTTTTTTGCGTATTGAACATGAAAAACAGACATGTTCGGAAATGCAATAATAGTGAATTGAACACACACATGACCAATATAGTATACAGGAAGTGGTGCTGCGCGCTGACTTATGGGGAGTTCTGTGGGTTACGCTCAGATAATGCCGGATATGAGGCAGCCGGGCAGATTGCGGGAGAATTGAAAAGTACTAAAATAGTAGTAGTATGGGTCCATTGTAAATATTAAACCATAGATCGTCAATGATTAAACTCATTCGGGTACAATGAAAAACAAAATCTATGCGGGCCAGTATAACATCTTTTTATAGTGGGTTTGAATAAAATTAAACCAAAATCCTATCGTGCAATCACTCGTTGCAGACCTTCAGACCATGTTTAGACTATTCATTTACTATTTAGGGAAACAGGGCCGGGCGGCTAAGTAATTTTTTTCGTATAATTATGATCCTAGTGAAATCAGTTGATTTGTTCAAAAAATCATTTTATTCAGTGAATTTTGCTTTATTCCGTATTAAAACGGAATAAAGTGAATTTCACTAGTATAGCTATAGGATCATGTACGAAACAAATAATCGCCGGGTGACCCAATGATTTTTACCGGGAAGGTGCATTTATTTTTAGCTATGGGCAAATGGGCACTGTAACTTATGTTCTAAAATTAGAGCCATTGCAGTTATGCAACTCAAACTTTGGAATGTGACAATTTTAAGGATGACCTTTCATGTAAAATAGAAAACATCAAGTTGAAAATCGGGCCAGAAAGTGGAAAGAGTGGAAATTCACTCGAAAAGGAAGGGAATGAAACGCAGGATAACCCGTTTTAGAGTGGAATATCCACTTTAAAATGAGTGTGAAAGTTAATTTTTCACTCTCAATAGAGTGGAACATTGTCATAATCCCCTTTTACTCCCAGTGTTTTTCCACTCAAAAACGTGTTTAACTCCTTGAAAGAGTGGAAAACCACCCTTTAATTGGAAGCCGCTTCAAACATAAATTAAATCAGAATAAAGACATGGTAAAAATTCAAACGTTGTGTTAGGCTATCGGTAATGAATTCAAAGTTTCCTGTTGGAGGTTTTGAAAACCTGACGAGGTCGCTATTCATTATTCATTATTTAGCATTATTCATTATTTAGCATTACATTAAGATTTGCCGTAATTCAACTAATATGAGTTCCAATGAGGAATATAAAAATGTTAAATTACAGAGTGTTCCTCTCCGAGTTTCACTCAGTAAGTTGTGGGTAATGGCACTGGGTGTTTCGGGACTCGTGTGTTTTGCCAGTAGTCTATTGTTCATGATAGCTATATCACATGAAAGAACATTAGAATATTACAATTTGAAATAAACAAAATAATAACAAACACTTTAGTCAATTCATTTTCTTGAACATGAATAGGCTATACTACCGGTACATAAAATACCATAGGCCTACCATATATACTACAAATCGATGATGTTGGCAAAATCCCCTATACAGTTAAAATTCAATAATATAGGCCTGTATGAAAATTCGTCGCTGTTCATATAACGACATAATATCATACAAAAAACATAATTTTGTTTGAAAATGTTCCAATTTTTTGAAGACTCATTTTTAGGACTAGGGCCTACATCAAAATATCACTATGCATTGAGTTATTAATGTTCTTTGACAATTTAACAGTCACTAGTGGGACGGCCGTTCGAACGGGCTCCTGCTAGTAAGGGACGCACCATTATATATCCAGGGGGCGGGGGGGGGGGGGGTGGTGGAAGTTTTGGCCTACATCAAAATGTCACTATGCATTGAGTTATTAATGTTCTTTGACAATTTAACAGTCACTAGTGGGACGGCCGTTCGAACGGGCTCCTGCTAGTAAGGGACGCACCATTATATATCCAGGGGGCGGGGGGGGGGGGGGGGGGGGGGGGGGTGGGTGGAAGTTTTCAACAACAAGTCCCCCCCCCCCCCCGAAATATTGGGGGGAATTCCCCTTGGCCACCTAAAAGAAGGAGATAAACAAAATTCCCCCTTTGCAACCAAAAAAGAAAGAAAAGAAAAACAGTATTAAAACCCCAAAGATACCATATTAACCATTGCCGAGTTTTTACTGAGTGGTGGACGTGGGTAAGGGAGCAAACAACTAATTCACTCCCCATAGGCTTTACACGCAAATGCCAGCCTATAAAACCGCTTTCTTTTAAAAATCCGTGGATCAATTTTTATCAATTTTGCAATCGTATGCCATCAACGCCATTTTATAACATATCTGAATATCAAGGCAAGTTTACCTATTACATTTTTCAGTAAATGCCGCTGAATCGGGACGAATTAATTTCATCACCTAATTTCCAGTCCTCAGGCTGGGATGCACAGTGGCGGTAAATCGGTGGATAAAATTATAATAAAGCTCAAATCATCCCGGGTGTTTTTTTGTGTGCGCCCTTTAAGAACGCACGTTTGTTCAAAATCATATAAATCTTATACCATTGTTTTCAGTGTTAAATTTAAGGTATAAATACAAAATCTTATAGAATTTTAATATTCCGTCTTGGAGATATGGTCATTTGAAACGGCGTATCGCCATACAGGGTGAGTCAAAAAGACTGCAATAGTGGAAAGAAGCCATTTTGTTTTCAAAACCAAAATGAATTTTAAAACTTTTTAAACGTTGCAAGAATGATGTATTTAATCCTAACTTTGTGTGAAAAAAAGAAGTCGATCGCATTTTCCGTTTGTCTTTGGTGAACATTTTGACCAGTGCACCCATTTTACACGTTTGTCCACGAGATACCCAAAATATGCATCAGATCTCAAAATGTGTCTCTCATTCAAATTTGGAAACTTGGGTTCATTTGTGATGTTATTGGAATTTGATGCATCCTTTCTTGTTTACATGTGAGTTAGCATAATCAATTATAATCGTACCCATGCAATGAAAGCGTATAATGTTCTAAATTTTAATAAAAAACTGAAATTTTCCTTTTTTTTTGTTGGCGGGATATTCAAATATGAAAATGCAATGTGTGCCATTTCAAATGAAAATCACTGTGCTCGTGGACAAACAGGTAAATTTGGTTGTGCAGCAAAGAGGGTCACCAAATAAAAACGAAAAATGTGATCGACTTCATTTTTTCACACAAAGTTAGGATTAAATACAGCATTCTTGCAACGTTTAAAAAGTTTTAAAATTCATTTTGGTTTGAAAACAAAATGGCTTCTTTCCACTATTGCAGTCTTTTTGACTCACCCTGTATGTACATTTGTATTTTTCGCGTGTTTTTTAACTATCTACATGCATGCCGCTTGCAAAATGTGCACATGAAGTGCTATCTTCACTAGATAGCATACTGCATGCTGGTGCATTGGCAAGTTTTGTGTTTTTTATACTGTATGAAGTCATTGAAACTTTTTAAAAAATTAACAATATAAGACCCATTTTGCTCAAAGGATCAGCATTTTAAGTGATGAATTACTCTGTCGACATAATGCAATTCACCCAAATCTAGTAAATGTCGATATCCGCGAACGCGCGAGCGTCTGTCACCCTTTGAGTGTTGTCAAACAGAAATTTACTAGATTTTTTGCAGTAGGCCTACTATGATGATAATTCAGGTTGAAAATTAAAAAGTTAAAGACACTTTTTATCTTATAGACCTCTATACCATGTTTTGCGTCGGAAGCTTGTAACCCCCCCCCCCCCCCCCCGCACCGTATTTCAAATAATGTCGCATTTTCCTATTAAAAGGCGGGTTTTTGTACTGCAAAAATATGAATATTAAAGTTTTTAAGTAAAAAGAAGTCGAATGTATTCAATTTTCCTACATCCAACTTCTTTTACCGACGAAGAGCATAGCTCTTGTTCACGAGCTCACGAGCTTCGCCTCTACTTATTCCATAGGATTTTTAAAACAATTTCTGCATAGAATATATTCTTTCCTATATTTTTGGAGGGGGAAGCAGGCCGTAACCAGGGCACGGAATTCTATTTCTCCTGGCATTCTAGGCCTAAAATAGTATAACACTAGATTTCGCGGTTCGTGGGTTGGCGGTTCTCGGGTTAGGGGTTTATGGGATGTGTATACTCTTAAAATTCAGTTATCACAGGTGCCCATAATACAGGAACCTCATGTGCCCTTAAATCCAGGTAGGCTACCCCATGTGCATATCCATGTAATTCAGTAGGCCTACATGTGTTATTAGGCCTAGGGTTTTATTGGGATCTTAGTTCAGAGGTCTTTTAGTTTTAGAGTCAGCGAGAGGAGGGGTCTATCGTCATGATCATCTGTGCCCAGTCTTGAGAACTGTGTGTCGACATTGATTATTCCTCCGTAGGCATGACTAAACGTCATGAACGTAATATATATATGTATTTAAATCACGCATGTTTGCGCACAACCGA